>OX451213.1:8488403-8596715 GCA_949628255.1 Macrophya alboannulata
ATTCCATAACTTTTATCACTGCTATCACTGTCATAGACACACACACACGTTTCGCTGTATCACTCGTATGTACGACGTGAAGTCATCGCACGTATCAATCTTTTGATATCTATCGACAGTGATAGCAGTGATAAAAGTTATGGAATCGCACCCCTGAACTCTCTTATCTTATCTACTAAAATGGAAATTGGCGCCGTGGTTTGAGAAATGGACACAGCCGTTTTTCGATGCTTTTTGCCCGCTATATGAGATTTTGAGGCACGCTTACCCATATTACGTAGACCGAAACTGTTCCGATACAGAGAACAGCGTGCACGGTATATATCACTGTCTTGCAGTCACTGAGAATACTCTTCATCTTGCAACCAAACCTTCTAAAATCGCGTCCGCTTAAAGGGCATCTAAACGTCTAAAATTAAAAATGGTAACATATGGTACACTCTGAAACCTAAGTTATTACTGTTGAGGATTGATCCAATATAGTATAGTTTAATATAAAGTGACAAAATAAAAAATTCATATCCAAATTTTTTGAAACTGCAACTGAAATCGACTTGAATTTGATTCAGACAATATCCAGTACTACGGTGAAAAGAGTTTTGAACGTGAATTTGAACTGCAGTAGAACCTCAATTATCCGAACCTCGATCATCCGAACCCTCGATTATCCGAACGAAGACTTAGTTTATTCGAACGCTCAATTATCCGAACGTTGGCGCAAAAGATACATTGTTGTACATTAAAAATTGACGATTTTACAAAAAAAATATTAAAAAAAGCATTCTACTTTTTTCAGGTGTTCAAGATACATATAATATATATTTCAACGTTAATATGCATGTCAAATTTTAATATATATGTTATAACTTCTTACGGATTTTTTACTGATCTGATGATCGTGAAAAATCCTTTCTAAGTTCGCGTGAGTGTCTTTGCTGCGAATTTATAATCGGAGCTCCTCTTTAATTAATATTTTTGATCAAAAGTTACGTATTCTACTCGAATGTTGGATGTTGATCACCAAGATCACCTCCCTAAAACACAGACTCGGTGTATGAAGAACAATAACAAAGCTGCCTTGCACAGTCTCGGTCTATTCCTCAGTGACACAAAGCTGCCTTCCTCCAGAGCCGGACTTTGCAGTCAAGCCTGTCTGTACAGACTCGGACTTGGTATAGTCTATCGCACAGCCAGACGGGGATAGCGATATCACCGCTGTCTTGTGTTGTCAACTATACCTTAGCCAAAGCTGCCTCTAGCTAATTTACTTGTTGTGATCCTGGCGATATGAAATGACTAACAATGATAGTTAAGGAAACAACAGCTGTTAGAGTTCGTAATATTGTAATTTCAACATAAAATTATACTTAAAATGTTTTGACAAATAGTATGAGTGGTTGCAACCGTTAGATTTACCATAAATATTAATACATTGATATTGTTTAAATATGGCTCGATACAAAGAAAGTTGTTTTAATTTTAGATGAATAAGCAACGAGTTAGTTATTCAATCTGTAGGTTTTTAATAGAGTAAATGATTATTAATAATAATATCTGTTTGCTTTTGCGTCGATAGACGAGCTAAGACGACTTTTAATTATTAAGTGTGATTGAAGAAATTATTGTTTGAGTTTCATTGAATGTTTCATTTAATCAATTGCTTTGATCTGATTAATAATGAGTGAATCTACGTTACTGGTAACAGGCTGCTATAGCACTGTTCCGTATATCAAAACTAGGTGAGACATCGTGGACGCTTTGCCTATGAATGCTCCATACCTTAACGCTAAGTGAGAGACCGTGGTCGCTCTGCCTACGAATGCTGGCGATTCCGCCGAGCATGGTCGTATTTATACCTATTTTCGGTCACGTCGGTATTTGCGTGATGTGTGAGAACGACGTAGCGGGCTTCAGCTATTGGCTAATAGCCGAACACGTTACAATGTATGTACTGTTTTTATGTAAATAGGTGTTGTTTATGATCTCGTCCCAAAAAACCCACGTTTCGATTATCCGAACTAGTCTCGGTCCCAATTGGTTCGGATAATCAAGGTTCTACTGTATGAAGGCCTAGTTTTTGAATAGTTCAAAAGAGTGACACTATAATTATTGCACAATTATTTTCAATCCAAGCGTATCTTCCTCGTGAGTAAATTTTTTATAAATTGTTACCTGCAATACCCTATTTATGCGGATTATAAAACAGGCGACCACTCTTTAGCGTATTCGTGGCGAAGCGTCCGTATGACGCATTAAAATATAGCTTATAGAGCTGCGGGACACCCCCAGAAAAGTGCTCGGAAAACGATCGACCGACCAATCGCGTACTACTGCCTAATTTTTTTTTAATCAATTGAATAATGTTCAGAGATGGAAAATATCCAAATATAGAGAGCGCAACGTCTGCAAAAGGCGCCAATACAGCCATACTGCGTTCAACGAGAGAACGGCACAGCTCCGCGCAGTTTGAGCGGCCTTTCGGTCGGGTGGGGGTAGTGACGCACACTACTCAGTATCGTAGCCTGGTCTGGCCGTTGAGTGAAGAAGCCTATAGAGGTGCAGACGGCGTGGTGGGGGTATGCTTATTTACTTTAGCAGGTCGCGCTGATACGAATTGACCGAATTTTACTCACACATAAGAGAAGTCCGTGTAAACGACCTCCAACACACGCTTGCAGCTCACAGACGTCTCTAACTTCGCGCCCAACCACTTGGAGCGCTACGATCGCTCACTTACACATAATAAGGAGACCGTGTAAACGACCTGCACACACGCTTGCGGCTCACACACGACTCTAACTTCGCGCCCAACCACTTGGAGCGCCACGATCGCTCACTAACACGTACAAAAGTTACGCGTAGATGCAATGCACACATCCAATCGTTTCACATCGACGCTTTAATTCTCTTGAATTCAAAAATGCTCGTATCCAAGGATCGCTTGAAAAATTCGCATGTCTATAAGTCAACAAGCACCTTTTTTACGAATTCCAGTACGCCTCCTCCGAAAATTATGGTTGGGGTGTCATTCGATTCGGATTGGCATCTTTAGAAACTTTTTGAAAAATTCGAGTGGCGCTCCAAAAAATTGCAAAAGCTATCAACAATTTGATGACAAAAAAAAAGTAAGGGTTTCGTTTTTCGCGAATATCTCGAAAATCATTGCAGTTATCGCGAATTTCAAAAAAGATCCTTAAAGAACGGGAAATTTCCTAAACCAAAGTCTGGACTCCCGAAAGTCTACCACCAATTATTTATACTTGTTGAAAATACGCCTACTGCTGGTTCCCTCTAGCGGCTTATAGAGGAGTCATTACTACACTGGCTAACAGAACTCTTCTCCCTTGTACTCCCTGTTGACTACCACTCTGTGTACGAACTCTAACCAAGAGAGACGTGCTACTCTAAATATAATAAATATAAAATATCTAAATAACCGTGTGTCGTTTACTCAACACAACCTGTCCTTATATCTAACAGGTTATGGGACCAGTTGGTTTAATTACACATTAATTCGACTGCGCGTTCTCAAAAGAATTAATTAAGTAAAAGAAAGTGACGCGGTGTTTTTTTGCTGATGCAACGGTTAGCACAGAGTAAAGAGAAAAATGGATGAGAAGATTGAAAAGAAAAGTCCAGAAAAAGAAAAGGTATATAAAGAGAAAAAGGACGAGTTGGGTAAGTGCAATTTGCATTATCTAAGGTGAATAAAACTAGACGCGGTAAGATCTGATTGAAGGGGCGAAAAAGCATAAAAACGTGGCGGGATAGAGACGCTTGCAATAAAATGGCAGACCATAAAACTAGTTGAAACACGTTGTGGGTAGAGAGAAAAGCCGGCGGGTGTTGTTGCGTGTGCACGTGGGGCGACGGAGACGGGCGGCTGCAGCCATGACAAATTAGAGAGAGATATAAAGTGTTTCAAAGTCTCGCTCTGTACGCTCCCGTGTGTGCTTGCGTATGTATCGGAAGGAAAATAAGATAATTAATTCAAAATCCATGCACGAATAATCATGAAATTGTTGAATGTAAGGATCGATCCGAATTAGAAGAGAACAAATAAATACGGGAAATGATTATAAACTAATTAGAAATAAGTACTTGAATAATTAATTATTACAGCTGAAGAAAAGTTGATAAGTCTTTGGAAATACTTGAGGAAAATATTCAAGTTGGATGTCAATCACAAAGGCCAGACAGTTGAAGTAGAAATTGTTGATGAAAACGTTTTCATGAGAATTAGAGAAGTAGATGCGGAGTATGAAACAGGTGAGTTGAAGAGTAACGAGATAAATAAAAACAAAAGTGCATATGTGCTTGCAGGCTAGCATGTAACACATAACAAAGATGCACTCAAACAAAATTGAGCCCAAATTAAAACTGAATTCAGATAATCAACAATGCTGAGGGGTTGATCGGAAAATGTGTGCTTGTGTTCGGTATCACAGGATCTGATTGACTGGGACATTCACATGAGAGGTCTTGCGTTCGGATCCTTGTGTGACTGTCTCGTTTTGAGATCAGTCGTACTTGTTGTTCGGTCGACTGGTTTCAGGGCATAGTTCCATGGCAAAATGATTAATTAAATAAATACATGTATTGTACCCTTTTATACAGATAAATTTACGATCGAGAAATACTGGGAAGAGCTGCTGAAATGGTACGAACAGCAGGTATTAAACAATCAACCTGCAATAATGCCGGGAACATCCTCAGAGATCTGCTTAACTGTTGCCAAAGGAGATGAGGGAGATCAGAACAAAAGAGATGAGAACAGTGATGAGAGAGATGTGATTGGAGGAGACGAGATGAGAGAGAGAGAGATGAGAGTGACGAGCCAGAGAAGAGTGTTGGGGCAAAAACAGTTGAAGCAGATACAAAACCAGTAATCAGAAAAATGATAAAACCACAAATTGATCCAAAGGTGATACAAAAACTGACTGACAAAACAAATATCAATAAAACTCAAAAGGACCACTTAGTCCTTGAGAAGCTTGAAAAACAAGAGAAAAGAATGAATGAAATGATAGGATCTGTGGGAAAATTGTGTGAAACAAACGCTACAATCTTAGAGACGGTAATAGAAGAGCTGACTGAAAGCAAAAAGGAGAGACGAGAAATAGAGGAGCTGAATCGGACACTGAGAGCATTTCAAGAGGGTCAAGAGATACAAATTGGCTTGCTAAACAGAATCGCAGACAAATTAACAAATAACGGTAACCCAAAAGAGACCAGTGAAAATTATGAGCTAGTAGATCATCCTGACAAGGGAGTGGTACAGATTGATAAATTAACATTGAAAGAACAAGTATCCAGTGTAGTTAAAGAGTGCTTCGATAACTTGAAGAAAGCTCACTCTAATGACGGTAATGAGACATTGGCTAAAAAGCTGGAAAGTGCGGTAAAACTGCAAATAGTAGATGGAAATAGAGAAACAAAGAGAGATTATAAATTGAAAGTCGATGGAAAGTTCGAGTATTTTTATGATTACCTTACTTCAGAGTTGAGAATACGTAATCTGCTGCATATCATTGATGTATAAGTCACAATTATAGTAATGAACAAATTCTGGATCAAAAACACAAAGTTCGTGACATTATGATTAATCGTATAGATGAGAAATATCACTCCAAAATAATAAAGTTACAAGAGCCGGTTGAGATAGTAAAATTATTAAAAGAAATTGAGAAGTGTGAGGTAAATGTAACGTCCTCCTATGTTAGAAAACAATTGTACTCGATACGATATGTGATCGGTAAAACTAAAGCTGTAGAGTTCTGTGAAAAATTTGATGATATAATCAGATCATATGAAAATGCTTCTGGCGCTACTCCTTTGTCAGACGATGAGAAAAGAGATGCATTCTATAACGCAGTCAAGATTGCGGTGAGCGGTACAACAGCTGAATTATCTACACAAATCATCCAAAGGCGAGAATATAACGTTTGAAGAATTAAAAAGGATTGTCATGCAAGATGAGGCAGAAAAGAAAGCCGAGGTTGGTAATGAGAACGATATGAGAACAGCAAATGTTGCAAAGGTTGAGACTGAGAGATGCTAGGATGTGGTGATATAGGTCATATCGCCATAAACTGTCCAAATAAAGGAAGAGGAGACAAATGTTATAATTGCAAGAAGTTTGGACACAGAGCACCGGAGTGTCCGGAGGGTCCTGTACGTCCTAGCACATCTAGAGGAAGCTCAAGATATGGGCATAACCATAACTATTCTCGTGGTGGTGGTACAGGACGAGGTATCAGAAGAAGGTTTGATGAAGAGAATAAATACAAGTATCAGTCAAAGAGAGGAAGATCTAGTGGTCGGAGAGGATACAGAAATAGAGGAGCTAGATTCAATCATCGCAGCAATATTAACAGGAATGAAAATTCTGAGAAAAAAGAAAGAAGGGAGAAAAATATAGAAAAATCTTCAAAAGGGGACAACAACAAAGGTAAGATTACAAACATAATCAAAGACAAAGTCACTCCAATGGTTGTTGATGATGACTGTTCATCAAATACTGAAGTATTGTACATAGATGCGTCTAAAACGAAAAATAATACCTTCATTACGGATTTTTTAGCAGACTCAGGTGCGACCGAGCACCTTACAAATACAAAAATCATATTCAAAAGCCTGAATGAATCAAATTGCGATATAATTAAAAGTGCAAATAAAGATGCGTCAGCGGACTTGAGAACGGAGGGAGTGGGGAAGGTTGAAATTAGGTCAGAGAAAGGTCAGATATTTGAAATAGATAAAGTCATTCTTGCTGAAGCACTAAAAGAAAATTTATTATCGCTAAGAAAATTCGCGGAAATGGGTCTTGCTATATATTTAGATAGTGAGAAAATAAATATCTTTGATCCCATTTCAAAGGAAATGTTCGTCTCTGGTGTTTATAGAAAACCATTTTGGGTGATCGAATTAGAAATAAATAAAAGTAACACAAGCGATGAGAATGTATCGACAATGGTGAACAGGAAAATTATAGCAAACATAGCTAATAGAGAGTCACTTGGGAGAAGGTATATTACACGTAGTGTAACAGCCAAAGAGAAAGCACAACATAATACTGATAATCATAAAAGTAATGATTCAAACGATCAGCAAGTAAAGAAGATGATAATAGATGAGGTGAGAGATGAGAAAACAAATACTGACAAAGATACGAAAGTAGATGAGAATATTAACACAATTGAGAACACTGATAAAAGAAAATTAATTTATGAACAATCTGATTTTGATGTCACAATTTGGGATCGAGAATTCCATGATGTAGATGAGCTGCCAATGGAGGAATTGATAGATAAGGACGTAGATCTATTTGATGATAGGAAAAGATTTTATGAAAACAACAATGCTATGCTATGGCATGTAGGATTTGGACATGCATCAATCAATTATTTGAAAGCGTTACAACTGAAATTTCCTGAAAATAAAGATTTAAGTAATGCCATTTTTGACAAATCCATCTTGGATTGTGAGGTATGCCAAATTTCAAAAGGCTACAGCGGGATAAGTATGTTAAAATTGCCTTGACCTGGATATTTATTCGAAACTGGCTATTCGAAAGGACATATTTGAAGACCTCCTGAGCCAAATTTTCAGACCCCTAAACTTAATTCTAGGGTCTCTAGGCAAAAAAACGTATTTTTTTGAAGAAATTTTTTTCTGCTTCACCGTTTGCTCCAAAAAATCTGGAAAAATTCATGGAGTTGCCATCTTTACTGAAAAAACACCCTGTTTTTTTTCAGATTTCAAGGATCAGAATTGGGCCCAGAAATTTCTTTTTCATTTTTCAATAATTTTTTAGGTTATGAAGGTCATATTTGGCTAACTTCCAGATAACCATTTTTCGTGTATTTTTTTCCCTTCTTTGGAATACCGCTGTCAGAACTACCATTTTCAGACCAGAACATGCTCAAAAATTGAACAAACCATTTTTTTCCGTATTTTTCCCATGTTTTTGGTACATCACCCGCAGATAAGATAGTCCGCCAGAACATCCAAAAATACTCTAGGATTCTATCTTATGTATAAAAAGCTTTTCAAAATAAGGACTATCTCGCTGCAGCAGCAAAGGACCTGATCCGATAAACTTCATCTACAGGGAAACTTCATTATAGACTTATTCGCTAAACATTTTAACATACGAAGTAAGGCTGTGCGATTAATCGATTAATCGGCAGCTTCAATTAATCGTTTTGCCGATTAATTAATTAATTAATTAATCGATTAATCGAGATTTTCGATTACTCATTTTTCCGATTAATCTTTTTTTCGAATCATCGAATAATCGACGGTTTTGATTAATCGTTTTTCCGATTAATCGATTAATCGAAATTTTCTCATAATAATTTTGCATAATAACTTAGCTGTACCTGCTACGTCCACCCCGTCAGAAAGGATTTTCTCTACAGCCGGAAACATCGCCAACGCAAAGCGAAATTGCCTATCTTCCGAGCACATTGATATTCTGATATTTTTGTACCAGAAGGAAGATTTGATATAAACACGAGCATTATATATTCTTTTCCAGAGTGAATTTAGGTTTTTTGTCCTAACTTCTTCAAAAGTTTGGTATCATGTATACGAATATGATTTTTATAGAGGGTCCACTATAACTATACACAGTATATATACTAAAACTAGAATAGATCACTACATTCAGAATTTCAAAACTGAGTTTTGTCAGTACCAAGTAATGAGAAAGAAACGACCATTATGACGAAACCGTCGATTAATCGATTATTCAAAAAAAAGATCAATCAAACCATCGATTAATCGATTGATCGGAAAAACGATTAATTGAAGCTGCCGATTAATCGATTAATCGCACAGCCTTACTTCGTATGTTAAAATGTTTAGCGAATAAGTCTATAATGAAGTTTCTCTGTGGATGAAGTTTATCGAATCAGGTCCTCTGCTGCTGCAGCGAGATAGTCCTTATTTTGAAAAGTTTTTCATACATAAAATAGAATCCTAGAGTATTTTTGGATGTTCTGGCGGACTATCTTATTTGCGGGTAATGTACCAAAAACATGGGAAAAATGGGGAAAAAAATGGTTGATTCAATTTTTGAGCATGTTCCGGTCTGAAAATGGTAATTCTGACAGCGGTATTCCAAAGAAGGGGAAAAAATACACGAAAAATAGTTATTTGGAAGTTAGCCAAATATGACCTTCATAACCTAAAAAATGATTGAAAAATAAAAAAAAAATTTCTGGATCCAATTCTTATCGTTGAAATCTGAAAAAAATCGGGGTGTTTTGTTAGCGAAGATAGCACCTTCATGAATTTTTTCAGATTTTTTGGAGCAAACCGTGAAGCAGACAATTTTTTTTTTCAAAAAAATACGTTTTTATGCCCAGGGACCCTAGAATTAAGTTTAGGGGTCTAAAAATTTGGCTCAGGAAGTCTTCAAATATGTCCCTTCGAATAGCCAGTTCCGAATAAATATCCAGGTCAAGGCAATTTTAACATACTTATCCCGCTATAGCCTTTAACAAGTTACCTTTTACTTCGGTACGTAGACGAGCCACAAGGCCATTGCAAATTATTCATGCAGATGTCATGGGTCCAATATCTTCAGCCACTTATCCCAAAGGGTATAGATTTATATCAGTATTTGTAGATGATTACTCTAGATTAGCCATGGCGTATCCGATGAGGAAAAAGAATGAGACGGGAAAATGTTTTGAGAGGTTCGTGAGAAGTGGACGTAACTTGCTAGGCTACGACGCGAAAGTTTGCTACTTGCGGTCGGATCAGGGTACAGAATTTACCCGGGGTTACACTGTTGAAGTATTAAGTAAACTAGGTGCGGAATTACAACTAGCGTGTCCAGATACACCCGAACAGAACGGGGTATCCGAAAGATTCAACCAGACTATTCAAAAGAAAGTTAGAAGTTACATATATGATTCTAAAATACCTAAAAGTTTATGGGATTTAGCTCTAGCAGCATCTGTGTATGCTCACAATCGTACTCCACACAAATCGAACAATATGATAACACCTTTGGTAAGATTTGCCCCCGATCATAGTTTCGATGTAAAACAGATTAGAAGATTTGGATGCTTAGCATATGTGAAGGTGCAGAGAAAGACAGGCCCAAAATTTAGTGCTGTGGGTAGACGAGTAATTTTAGTGGGATACACCCCAACGGGGTATCAACTTCTGAAGGAAGAAAACGGCAAGTATTATGAGAGTAGAGATGTGAGGTTTAATGAGAAACTAGTCTATGGAGATAAACAGTATAAATGAGAAAAACAGTATAAAAGACTTTCCTCAAATAGAAGACAAAATTGACAAAGAAAAATGGTTTGTTGAATTTGACGAAGAAAAGAATGAGTCGAAGGAGGACTTCCGTTTCCGTGAGAGTGGTGATAAGCAAGAGTGGAAAAGCGAGAGTCAAAAAAGTGAGAAAAGTGCAAAGAGCGAGTCAGTGTGAGAAAGCCAAGAGTAGGAAAACCTGAAGGGAGGGCCAGAAAGCGCAGGTAAAAAATAAAAGGGCATAGATGAGAGAGCAACAAAGCTAGAAAGGAAGGGATAGAGAGAGAGAGAAATCTGAAGTTAGACAGAAGAGGCGGGAAGGTAGAGCAGAGCATAGAGTAAGCGGCGATAAGAAGGCGGGCAAACAGAGGGTAAGAGAACCGAGTAGGTAAGGTGGGACGCGAGGATAGATAGACAGTCGCAGAGGTAGACAGTCAGCGGCAGAGATGACAGACAGCGAGAGCGAGGCAGAGGGCGGGAGTGCGAAGGCAGGAGACAGGAAGGTAGGGAGGCCAAGCAATGCGGCGAGGCTGCTAAGAGAGGGGGGGAGAAGCCAGAGCTCATGTTCACTACAAGAGCTCTGGAAGAGAAAGAGGGATGCGGAGGAGGAGGCAGGAAAAGAGAATACGAGCGGGGGAGAAGGACAGGGAGAGATGGACGAAAGTCTAATCTTCGCGAAATCAAGAAAGATATATAGGTCACCGGAGGAGAACAGGAGCATGGGAGAGGGGGGATACCAGATAGAAGAGTTAAAGAAGGAGATAGAAAACATTAGAAGAGAGACAGAAGAAAAAAACGAGAAGCTAAGAGAGAAGTTAAACAGAGTAGTAAAAGAAGGAGAGAGAAAAGAAGCGAAATGGGAGGCTGAAAAGAATAGCTTGGTAGAAAGAATCAAGAAACTAGAGAAAATTGCCGAAAATAAAGGCAAGAGAGAGGCAGAGGCAGAAAGGGGGGCAGAAAACAGAGGGGGAGAAACGGAAGGAACAAAAGAAGGGGAAGAGGGAAGCGTAGGATGGAAAGATAGGATAAAAGAAGTAGAGCTCACGATAGAGAGAAGGGAAAGAGAGGCGAGGAGGAATAATATCCTGATAAAAGGGGTGAAGGTAGAAAGGGGAAAAGAAAAGGAAGCAACCGAGAAGCTTCTGAGAGAAATAGGAGTGGAGGTAGAAGTGGGAGAAGTGAGAGGAATAAGAGGGAAAGGAGGCAGACTAGGAGAAATGATCCTTGCAAAGCTAAGTTGTAGCGAACAGAAAAGAAAGGTCATGGAAAACAAAAGAAAACTATGAGGGAGGGAAGAAAGAATAGAAGACGACCTAACATGGAAGGAAAGAAAGATGAAGTGGAGGATTAGAGAAATAGCAGTCGAGGAAGAGAGAAAAGGAAAAAACGTAAGAACAGGCTATGGGAAACCATGGATAGATGGGAGAAGATGGAGATGGGATGAGATAGGAGAAAAACTAGTAGACGAAAGAGGGGTAGAAAGAGAAAGAAACAAGAGAGAGGAAGGGGAGAAAGGGCCAGAACAGGGAGAAGGATCTGGAGGGGAGGAAACAGAAGAGGGGGGTGAAGAAGAAGAAAGACTAGGTCAGTGGACAAGAGTAGTGACGGGAAGGGGCAGAGGCAGAGCAAGGGGGATGGGAGGAGATTTAAACAGGGGAAGAGGCAGGGGGACAGGAAGGGGGCAAGGGGGCGAATAGAAGGAAAAGGGAAGAAGAGTTGGAAAGTAGCGTACTGGAACGTGGCCGGGCTGGCGAGAAAAGATGAGGAGTTCTGGATAGGCATACAAAAGTGGGACGTGATAGCGTTAAGCGAGACGTGGTTAGACAAAAAAGGATGAGATAGGATAGCGTATAAGCTACCTAAGGGGTACGTATGAGAAGCGCAGCATGCGAAAAAAGAATACAAGAAAGGAAGGGCGAGTGGAGGGATGGCGGTAAGGATAAGAAAAGAGTTGGCAGAGGGGACAGAGAGGCAGGAAGGGCGACAAGAAGAGGGGTGGATCACCGGAAAGGTGAAGATTCAGGGGGAAAAATGGACGATAGTAGGAATATATGTCAGAAAGGACATAGAAAGAAAGATGGAAAAGATAGAAGAATATGTAGAGAGCGAAGGGCAGGGGAGGAAGATTATAATAGGGGGAGACTTTAACGCGAGAACAGGAGAAGAAGGAGGAGGTTACTGGGGGGAACGCAGTAAAGACGAAGGAGGGAGAAGGTCAAAAGACAAAAAGGTAAACGGAGAGGGAAGGAGGCTAATAGAAGGGCTAGAAGAGATGAGATGGTCAATATTTAACGGTAACATGAAGGGCGACAAGGAAGGGGAAATAACATACGTAGGAGGGAGAGGGGAGACGGTGATAGATTACGTAATAGGAGACAACGAGGTGCGGGGAAGAATAAAGGGGCTGGAGATAGGCGATAGGATAGATTCTGATCACCATCCAATAATAGTAGATGTAGAGTCAGAGATATGGGAAAAAACGAAGGAAAAGCGGGAGCAGAGAGCGGCGAAAGGAGACTGGTCTAGGCTAGGAAGGGAAAGATTCAGAACAGGGATAAGATGGGAGAAGAAGAAAGAGATATAAACGAAACAATATCAGAGAGAACTGAGGAGTTCAGAAGGGTGATAGAAATGGAAGCGAGCAGGGAAGGGGGGGAGAGAAAGAGAAAAAGTGGGTGGTGAAATGAAGAGGCTAACGAAAAAAAAGGAGAGGTCAGAGCTGCACTAAGAGAATGGAGAAAGGGGCGAGCGGGCGTAGAGGGATACAGAAAGATGAAAGGAGAGTACAATAAGTTATGCGAGAGGAAGAAGCAGGAAGAAAATGGAAGGTTTGTGAGAGAAGCGGAGAGAGCAAACACAGAGGGAAAAGTATGGGACGTAATGGGACGTAAATCGGGAAAGAGTAAGGAGAAAAAAAGTGTGTGGAGCAATAGGGAAGCAGGAGTGGAAAGATTATTTCATGAAGCTGCTAGGTGGAGTAGAGGATAGGCCAGAGGAAGGGAGAAAGAGGTAGAAAAGGAGGAGGACACAGAAGGGGAAGTGAGTAGAGAAGAAGTGAGAAGGGCGATAGCGAAGCTGAAGGATGAAAAATCCCCGGGCGGGGACAACATAGAGAATGAGGTGTGGCGGTACGGAGGAGAGGAGGTGGGTAGAGAAAGTATGTAACAGGGTATGGAAAGGGGAAGGGTGGCCCGAGGTATGGAAAGAAGGGTGGATAGTACCGATAGTAAAGAGCGAAAACGGGAAAAGTGTAGAGGAATACAGAGGAGTGACGCTGATGCCGACCCTGTATAAAATATACGCAACAATACTGGCAGGCAGGCTAGAGGAGGAAATGGAAAGAAAAAATATGATACCGCAGAATCAGACGGGATTTAGAAAGGGGATGGGTACAGTAGATAATATATATGTTCTGAACCACCTAATAAACAAAAACGTAAATAGAAAAAAGGGAAGGATGGTCGTGCTTTTCATAGACTGAAAGCAGCGTTCAACTCTGTCAACAGGGAGGTACTATGGGAAGCGATGAAGGAAAGGGGGGTGAGGGAGGAGCCGATAAGCAGGGTGAAGGAAGTATACAGAGAGACGAAGAATAGGGTCAAGGTAGGCGGAGAAATAACCGAAGTTTTTTGGACGGTGAAAGGAGTGAGGCAGGGCTGCCCCCTGAGCTCATTTCTATTCAACATATTAACGGCGGATCTAGAGGAGGAAATGAGCAGGGAAGGAGGAGTAGGAGGGGTGATGTTAGGAGGGAGGAAAGTTTACACATTAGCATATGCGGACGACGTAGCAATGGTAGCAGCAACAGAGGAGGGGATGAAAGCGATGATAAGAAGGCTGGAAAGGTACCTAAGCAGAAAAGATTTGGTACTGAACGCGAAAAAAACGAAGGTGATGAGGTGTAGACGAGGAGGGGGGAGGTACAAAAAGGAGGAGTGGAGGTGGAAAGGGGAAGAGATAGAGGAAGTGAAGGAATTCAAGTATTTAGGGTATGTAGTGATGAAAAATGGGGGGCGGGAGGCACACGTGAGAGACAGAGTAAAAAAAGCAGGGGTGGTAATGAGACAGGTATGGGGAATAGGGAAAAGAAGATTCGGAAAAGATTTGGAAAGAAGGATGTTGATGTTCGATAGACTAGTATGGACGGTAGCCGAATACGCGGCCGAGATTTGGGGATGGGGAGAGTGGAAATCAGTAGAAGCGTTGCAAGAAAGGTACATTAGATGGGTACTAGGGGTGGACTGGAGAACGCCAGGTTATATGGTGAGGGAAGAGCTGATGAGGACGAAACTAAAGACAAGAGCAGGCAAAAGAGCATGGAACTTCGAAAGAAGGCTAGAGGAAGGGAGAGGGAGCGAACTGGCGAGAGTGTGTTGGGAAGAGATAAAGGCAAGAGATGGAAGAGAAGGAAGCAAGTCAGGGTGGGAGAGAGATAGGAGAGAAAGGAGAAGGGAGTGGGCGGAAAGAGAGGGAGGGATAGGACCAGAATATGAAATGATCGAAGCGCAGGAGAGGGAAAAACAAGCGGAGGAGAGGTGGGAAAAGATAAGAAACTCGAGATACAACAAGTGGTACAGAGAGATCAAAGGGGAAGGAGTGCCAGAATATCTAAGAAAGGGATGGGGAGAAGGTAGGTGGAGGCGAGTGGCGAGGTTTAGACTAGGGGGGGAGGTGAGAGCAGCAAAATACTGGGAAAGCGAAGAAGAAAGAAAATGCAGGCTGTGCGGGATGGAAGAAGAGACGTGGGAGCATGTATGGGAAGGATGTGTAGGAGGGGCAGGAAAGGGAGAGAGTTGGCAGGAAGTAGTAAGACGAATGTTAGGGGAAGAAGGGGAGGGAGAAGAATGGATGAGAGAAGTGGAGAGAGCTAGAGGAGTGGAAGGGAATGACAGAAGAAGTGAATGGGAAACGGAAGGCGATAGGGTGGAATGAGTGAGAACTAGAAGAGTGGGTAATGCAAAGCGTAATGCACAAAGCGAAAAAAAAAAAAAAAAAAAACGAAAAGAGACGAGAATGGGTAACAAAAGAGAAACCAAGAGAGAGAGCAGAGAGAGAAAACAAGTAGGGAAATAGAGAGAAAAGAGAAAGTAAAAGCGAGTAGGGAGACGGGAGAGGCGAGGGAGAGAGAGAGAAAGAAGGGAAAGGGCAGAGGCGTATGAAAATAGTAGATAAGCATAGGATAAGGTAGGATAAGATAGAGTAAGAAATTGTAAAAAAATTGTAAAAAATTGTAAAAATAGGTTAAGAGCACATTGTAACGAGACGTGAAGCCATGTAAGCCCAACGGGAAACATTAAATAAACATACATAGAAGGAGTCGAAGGAACATTCAAAACCGGAGGGAGAGAGTAAACGTAAAAGAGGAAGAACAATAAAAATTAAAGTAGATGAGTCAAAAGTAAACAATGAAACAACGGATATCGTAGATGAGCCAATAATTGACACTAGTTTTTCTAGCTTGAAAATCGATGATAACTTGGAAGCTAAAATACTCTTCTCAACAATTACAAATGAGAGAGATGATAATGAGCAAAATCAACCAAACGATGAGGTTTCTCAGGTGAGTGATGAGGTGTTGCATGCTCTACTGGCTGAAATAAATGCAGATCCAGCTAATTATAAGGAAGCTATGCAATCGAAAGAAGTTAGAACGTCTTGGCAAATAGCTATTGATGAAGAATTGAAGTCAATGAAGAGAAATAACGTTTGGACAATAGTAAAACGGCCAACAGAGATGAGTAATGGTAAAAAGGTAAATATTATTGATTCGAGATGGGTAATGAAATCCAAACAAGAAATAGATGAGAATGAGAGATTTAAAGCTAGATTAGTCATTCGAGGTTGTAAAGATTTGACTGTATATAAATTAAGTGAAACGTATGCCCCCGTGTCAAGGATACCCTTGATCCGCACAGTCCCGTGCAGAAATTTCGACAGGGATACAGCTGGATTCTGACTCGTATCCCGGGCTCACAATTGGGATCCAGTCCGATGTCGGATCGGATTCGAATACTAAACGTCAGATCCGTAAACTGGATCCCAATGGGGAAACAGATCCGGATCCTTTAGTGACTCTAAATAGATTCCCGATCGAATCATACCAGACAGCACAAAAATATTTCAGAAATATTTCGGAAATATATACGCAAATATAGCGAATATTAATTAAATATATGAATACATTCAGAGAACGCTCATGAGATATTATATCAAAATAAGTAGTCCCTTATTTTACGTGATATACATATTCTCTGAATATTGATCGGATATTCAAGTGATATTAAATGTATAGTTCTTGAAACTAAAAAAAGTTGAAATAAAAAAACAGACATATATTTTATACATTTTAACATTCAATCCACCGTCTAAAGTACTCGCCGCATCTACCCGAGTAGAAATTTCGTCCGGCTAAAATATGGCACAGATCAGGCTGGCCTGAAACACGTTAGCCGGCCCTGATCACGTTACGGATCAGTTCCATTTCAGTTCTGTTACACAGTTTTTGATGTGGCAGTGATCCGACTCCTGATCAGACACGGCTCTAGTGCCTGACCCAGTCCTGATGTTGCCCCGATCATGCGCAGTATTCAGCCGCGTCCGGATATTATAAGAATAAAAGGCCCTACAAAAAAGTTTCACGTCCAATAAACAGTTACTTTATTGGTCATTATTAACTACAGCACAGCAGCAGATTACAAACTACTTTTATGTATGACGTAGAAAGCTTTGGTATATATCAAAGCATGAAAGCAACTCGAAATAATTAAATTTAAAGAAGGTAATTTTGTATTATTTATTTTCATGGGGTCTTCGAGCTCGACCGCCCCAATCCTTGGCGTTGTTGATAACCGCTCCAAATGCATCCGATATTGATTTTTCTTTTACTGTTACGCCAGTCGATTGACGACAAAATTCGGTTAACAATGCATCTGTAATTTTTACACAATATAAAGACAAAACTTACAACTTGATATTCACGATGACGAGTTAATTTGTGAATATTTTATTTATATGTGTGGATATGTGCAATAATTTAAATATACTTATTATAATAATATGTTAACAATGAAGACCTGAATTTGTACCTCGTACGCACAAGTAGAATGTAGTATCCTCCTTGAAAACGATTTTGTCGCCGGACTTTTTCACCGATGTGAAATTTAACAGTACCTCTCGATTAATAAATTTCTTAATGATGTCACGTACAGACTGCGCCAACAATTTGAGGTCTGGATTGATAAGAGCTGACATACCATGTATCTGAAAAGAGATTAAAAAATTATCGCAGATAGTACGGGGGTTTTATTTATGAATGTGATTGAACATGAATTCGATGTACAATTTCCATCTTGAAAGCTTTATCAGCTTTCAGTTTCTTGTCAAACTCGTTGAACTCCTCAAGCGTTCCGAATGGCAGCTCCTGAAAATCGTTTTTTTCGATGATGGCGTCAATTCCCTTGACTGTTTCTTCTTTCTTTCCAGAAGAGGCTTCAATTTGGTTTAGTTTTAGATCCGCAAGCTGGCTTTGCACCTGTCCAATTTGGACTGATAATTTCCGGAAGCTTGTCAAAATCAAAGACTTTAAATCATCTGAATCTGTAAATATTATCAATAGTGAAACATCATGTGAATGAAAAGGATCCTTATCTTCAATTTACTCCGACAGTTAGATGTATCTCTTAAAATAATTTGAAATAGACTTACCATCGATATCGAAGAGTCCTGGTGAATTATTCTTAGTCTCGCGATCCTTCGTATTACGTGGCTTATCGTCCTCATACTTTCTTCGGCCGCTCGAAGCAGGCGCGCTGGAAGCCTCACGATTATTATTCTTATCTTTCGGAGAAGATCAAACGAAAAGTATATAATAAATATATTTTTATAAAATAAGGAGTCTCTGGTATCTGTCATATAAAACTCATTCGGACCTACCGGAGTTTGCTTTAGAATTGTGAGTAGAGCGGTTTTCATGATTGTTGAATTCGTTTTCACTGTTGCTCGATGCTTTGTGAGATCCACTTGTGTCTTGACTTTGGCTACTGCTGTCGGAATCTCGAGCATCTTTTGTTTTGGAGAACGATGATTTTTTCTCAACACCGACAGATTGACGGTGTATATGAGTTGGAGGTTTTTTTTTTGTCAGTTTTCGAGAAATTAATTTTTTTGAGCATACTACAGTTTTTTTCTGTTTGCCCACTGATGACTTCTTTTTTTGATATTTAGCTGTTAACAGAATTCAAAAACTGCACATTAGTTTCACAATCAGAGGTAAAAACTTATTGATTTCAAATAGAATTTGAGAGATGTTATTTCTTTTACTTAATGTTTTCGTAGGGGGTAAAGATATTTTCGGCACACAGCATATTTGGCCCTTTTTTTTCTACAGCATTTGATATAGGTATACAGTACGGGAGTGGAAAAACGAAAAAAAATTCTAGTATTCGTTAAGAAAATTTCGAACAAAGAGTTTGCAACGGAAACAGAAGCGAGAAAAAAAAAAGATTTTATAAACTTATGTCTAATTATAATGCAGATGTGGCTATATTAATTCAAAGTTCTTACTTGGCGAGATATCTCGGATTGTGTCGTTCTGAGACGTCACGTCCAGCGCAGCCGTTGCAAATAACTTTTCAATTTCGTGTTCATCGTATTTTTTTCCTTTCATCTTATATTTCTTCAGTATTCCGTTTTGTTTAGCCGTCACACGATCCTCGTTATCTGTACTAAATACATGATCCTTCATCTCGAGAGTTTTCACTTTGGTCAGTGCTTCAGCGTAAGAATCTATGATATAGAAATTCAAATGAATCATTAAATCGTTCATATGACAAGGAATAATTTGCAATATGTAATATCAAAAGACGCAGCAGCATCTTAACGTCAAATAATTTATAATAAATTTCTAAATGCGCTTGCTGTGCTTTCCTATACAGTAAGTTGCCCACAAATTATCATATTTGCATGAATTTCAACTCATAGTCAGTATCATTGTACATACTCGCAGAGCCTCTGATTGATACCCGGTGTACCGGCCATGATGCTGGTGGTTCAGCTTCAGACTTAATAAGGTCTGTAATAATGTGTGAGTTTGCTGTCGAAACGGCTGATACAAACGGTGTGACTAGATGTTGTTTTCGCTCGTCGAAGAAAATCCAACTTGCTGGTACAAAGTCTATGCTACGCTTCTCTCCGATATCGTCTACAAACTCTACGAGCATGTATTTTTCTTTTCTGGCCATATTCACTGAAATATGTCAAGGTCATTATAGAGAAAAACTTTCCGAATGGAACCCTCACAATATTTGATATATCTGATAGATTGATATAAAACTGAGTTAATTGGGTTTGTTACTTCCGAAGAATTCGGTGTGCGTTTTTTTTTCCTTGACATTGGCGTGTCTATGTAAAAAGATAGGTAGCTTTTGCTTATACTTAATGAAGACACGGAAATGTCAAGAAAAAAAAGTACAACAAGAAAAAAAATCTGTCGCAAACTAACCTAGAAAAATGTCTTACCAAAACTCTTTGACGCCTTTGTAACTTTTTTGAAACACTATTATACAGAGAATATAATCTTACCTTTGGGTTTTATTCTAATCGATGAATGTGTCAATTTCGATGAACAATGTTGCCCCGTTAGACTTTTTTTCTCGTGAATCACGGTTCTTCTTGTCGACCACACGATTATTCACGTAAGAAGATTCGATGGATCTTTTTACAAGTAATGCAGTTATCAATCGAATCCTCTCTTCAGTTATACTTTGTATATCACTCTCGATCAAATGCACAAACCCTCGATTCTTCTCTATCGGAACACTTTATAATTTGCAATCTAGAACTGTTGAGCCCATGCGCGTCTTTTACGATATTGTAGCGGGATTCCCCTGAGAAAGCTGTAGCTTCGTAGTCTCGCACGCGCTTCCCACAGCAGCCGCAGCTCGGCGCTCGGATGCGCCGGCAACCAATTATCGCTATATTCCTTTTCTTCAAGCAATATGATTGGCCGCTCACTCATCGTTTCAAACGAATAACACAAACCATACAACGTACATGAGTTGTCCAATTTTCACTTCCGGACGAGAATCAACCTCGCCAATATCTCGCCAAGTAAATGTATACACACGATTACACATAATTCTTACTTTCGTAAAGGTGAACAAGTGTGCACGGACCAAATTATTAAATGTTTATTGAAAGTCATTTTATGTTACGTGGAGCATCACGTAATTGTTATACGGTTTTTCTTAATCTGTGACTTCAGCTATTTTTTCGAGGTATTTTTTTTATTTTTATATATTTGCGTAGAATTTGAGGTTATCTTTCAAAATAAATTTGCATGGAATTTGACGTAATTTTTTTATTTTCATATATTTGCATAGAATTCGAGGCTATAATGGACAGCAGGCGAGTTAAAGTGAAACGCGAACTGGCACGCTTACGTATGAAGCGATTTCGGGAATTAAAGAAACGAGATGTCGATGAGGTTCGACGTATGAGGCAAGTGCATTTGCAGGAGAATGACCACGAAAGCAACATCAGTGTCGAATGTCTCAGAGACGATAATATGGACATCGATAACGTTAGACAAATATCCAGCGATGAACAAAACAGTGATTCCAATGAGGATGCAAGCAATGTTGATGTAGACGTCGAGCAACATTTATATGTGGGCCAGAGGCAAAATTTTGGAGATATATGCGATTCTGAAGAAAGTTTGATTGCAGGTAGTATTTTCGGAAATAGTGACATTACTGGGGTCAATTTTTATGATAAAAATGAGAGGGACATGAATTGTAATCCCACAGATGTCGAAGAAGAGGCAGGAGAAGAAAGAGATGGAGAAGCAGACGAAGACAAAGCCGAAGAAGGGAAAGAAGCCGATTCTGATGAACATTCGATTGCAGGTAGTATTTTCGGAAAAGTGACAATACTGAGGATAATTTTTATGACAAGAATGGAAAAGACACGAATTGTAATCCAACAGATGTCGAAGATTGGGCAGGAGAAGAAAGAGAAGGAGAAGCAGACGAAGACGAAGAAGCAGAAGAAGAGGAAAGTGAAGATGATGACAACAGATATAATGTTGTAGAAGCTCTTCGTTCATGGGCCTTGAGCACAAACATCCCTTTTACACAACTCGATGCTTTGCTGAATATTTTGAGACAGCAATTTATACTCCCAACTTTACCAAAAACTGCAAAAACGTTTCTCAAAACCACCAAATACGTATACGAGACCCGAAAACTTGACGGGGAAAATGGGGAAGGCGGTGAACTTGTCTATTTTGGTATTGCAAAATACCTTCAACAGGTTGTAAACATTGAACTGCATGCTGAATCTAGGCTCGAGTTGTTGTTCAACATAGATGGTTTGCCTCTTTATAAATCGAGTTCCATGCAATTCTGGCCAATATTGTGCAAGGTAGATTTTGAGCCTGACGTATATCAGCCATTTCCAGTCGCTATTTATGCAAGTAAAAAAAAACCTGCGAATGTGAATCAGTTTTTAGCGGATTTTATTGCTGAGCTCAACAAAATACTCAGGGACGGAGTCGAGATCGACAACAAGCAGTTTCGTATCCACGTAAAAAATTTTATATGTGATCGACCAGCTCGATCTTTTGTGAAGTGCATAATTGGACACGGTGGATATTATGCATGCGAACGATGTGAAGATACCGGAAAACATACGAAGAATCGAATGATTTACCCTGAAGTAGATGCCCGTCCAAGGACGAATGCATCGTTCCGGAATCAAGTTAATCGCCAACATCATCGTGACATATCGCCATTGCTCTCTATTGAGCCTCCTATCGATATGGTGACTCAATTTTCGCTCGACTTCATGCATTTATGTTGCTTAGGTGTGATGAAGAAAATGATCGTCGACTTTTGGCTCCATCGCAAAGTAACGACACAGCTGGGGCGAAATAATAAACAGCGATTATCGGCATTGCTAAGGCTGCTGGCATCGCAAATACCAGAAGAATTTCAACGCACAACGCGAGACTTGGACGAGATCGCGAAATGGAAAGCGACGGAATTTCGTTTTGTTTTATTATATGCTGGTCCGATTATTTTTAAAAAAATATTACCCAATGATCTGTACCAGCATTTTCTCCTTCTTCATGCTGCCTGCAGAATATTATGCAGCAAAGATTGGGCGTTGGCATACAACAACGAAGCGAAAATGTTTCTTCGAACGTTCTTCCAACTTGCATCACGATTTTACGGTGCTCATTGCCAAATTCTCAACATGCACAGTTTGATTCATTTAGCAGACGATGTGAAAAATATGAATCGCACTCTCACTACTCTGACAGCTTTTCCGTTCGAGAATGCTCTCGGAAAAATGAAAAAAATGCTTCGAGGTGGTAATCGGCCCTTAGCACAAGTAAGCCGAAGGCTCTACGAGAGATTTCACGGTAATTGTCAAAAAGCGACGATGCCACCAGAATTAATAATTCTAAAAGAAACAAAACGCCGAGATCCTGACCAATTACAAAGGATAGGAAAAATTCAATATAAAGGTTTTATAATTTCATCCAAATCACCGAACAATACCGTTCTTTTACGCAATGGAAAAATATTGCAACTCGATCTTATATACAAGCAGCATGGCAACGATGAGATCAAACTACAAGGAAAATTGTACCGTATCAAAAGGTCTATTTTCACCTACCCATGTGACTCATCGCTTTTTTCTATGTGGCAAGTGCAAGAAACACAAAATATTAAAACATGTACCTTGACATCGATTCATAAGAAAATGATACTTATGGATATAGGAGACAGATCTGCACGAAAAGTATACTGTGTACCACTTATTCATTAAAATAAATAATAAAAAGATAAAAATAAATGGAGACATTTCGTACGAGTACAACAAAGGTACAGAATCATTCGTACATTATAGTCAGAGTAAGTGGAATAATAATAAATAAAATTTGATTTATTCTGGAAAAGAGTATCAGAATTTTTTCTATTCCTTTTATGTGCAATTAAAATATCGCGTGACTAATGCCATAAGGGCGTGAGCGCCATTTTTTTTTTTTTTTTTTTTTTTACCTATTGGAATACCCTTCAAATTGATTGAAACGCGTATATCCATTGGAATTACATAAAAAAAATTTTTGGCGGATACGCCCTATTCTGGGATTTATAGTCACGCGATATATATACAGGGTGTCACAGAAAACATGCCGAGGCTCTCGCATGGTAAATCTTGATCATAAATGGGATCGAAATTTCCTTAGCCGTTTTTTCCTGAGATGCATAGATTTTCCGTTATAATTATTTCAATTGTAGCCAATGACGCACGGCCTATGACCGGGCCATATGTCAGTGTGCCTCCCGCGCGGTTGTATTTCGAGTGCACACAAGCGAGCGGGAGGCACACCGACATACTGCCCGATCATAGGCGGCGCGTGATTGGCTGAAATTAAAATAATTATAACGGAAAATCTATGCATCTCAGGAAAAAACGGCTAAGGAAATTTCGATCCCATTTATGATCAAGATTTACTATGCGAGAGCCTCGGCATGTTTTCTGTGACACCCTGTATAATTGAAGCCATATTAATAAAGACCCTGCATTGGACCTGATCCGATACATGTAAGGCTAGCCGTATCAAACTACTAGCATATGCCTTACTGGCTCCTGCTCCGTCCCAGATGAAGAAAATATCAGGCTAGCTATATAAATATATATGTATATATATATACCGAATAATATTTTTTATCATGCATGCCTTAGTAGTATCGGATGCGTCCCTGATACTAATAATGTACGGCTAACCTGATAATCGACGACCTACCAAAACATGATCTGGCTCGGATCCGGCTATCCCGATCATGCAAGCCTTACCTATACCTGAGCTGATCCTGATCCTATGTCTGGCTGGCCGGACGAAATTTCTACTCGGGTATATACATGAAAACGCCACTTCATTCTTATACTAAAAACGCCACGGATTTATGTTTGTCCGGATTGAGATTTGAACTCACGCCCGCCCGCATTACTAGTCGCACGCTCTATCCACTACGCCACACTACCCGATGATGATTACTTCAGTGTTTTTCTATTTATTCGGAGTCTGTGAAAATAAATTGTTCATTTCAAAACGGACTATATTTCATGGTGAGATCCGTTGTTCAACCAGCAACGAGGTAAGTATTTTTACCATCACAATGATTTGAAACCAATGGTGGAATATAGTGAAATCAGAGAAACATTATGTTGAACCACGCGTGAGGACAGTTACAAGACAATAACATTCCGAATGAAGTACGAAAATATTACGATGTATGCGAGCGCATTTAATTATATCGCGTGACTAATGCTATAAGGGCGTAAGCGCCATTTTTGTTTTGTTTTTTGTTTTCTATTGGAATCGTCTCAAAATTTATGGAAACGCGTATATCCATTGAAATTCCAGAAAAAAAAATTTTGGCGGATACGCCCTTCTGGCTTTAATCACGCGATATATATTTACCACAAAAAATTGCGTAATTTTCTAATGTGGATTTTTTCATATAGTTATGATTTTCTGGCACATTTGAAATATTCTTGCAATGTTTACACATGAACATTGCATTGGATTCTAATTGGGACATCGGTTTTGGGGAATCCATGACAAATCCCGATCGGGATTTGATCGAGCATTAATTGGGACATCGGTTTTGGGGAATCCATGGCAAATCCCGATCGGAATTTGATAGAGCAATAATTGGGACATCGGTTTTGGGGAATCCTTGGCAAATCCCCATCGGGATCCAATCGGACATTAATCGGGCCATCGGTTTTGGGGAATCCATGGCAAATCCCGATCGGAATCTGATCGGACATTAATCGGGACATCGGTTTTGGGGAATCCATGGCGAATCCTGATCAGGATCTGATCGGACATTAGGTATCCCCAAGAAATTTCTGCATGGGGTGCTAGCAATAATAAACAAATACAACCTAGAGGTGTGTCAATTGGATGTAAAAACGGCCTTTCTAAATGGTGTCATAGATGAGGAAATATATATGGAGAAACCAGAGGGTGCTTCTTATACAGCCATTGAAAGAAAAAACTCTGTATGTAAACTGAATCGGGCTCTCTATGGATTGCGAATTAGTCCAAAGCGATGGAACACTAGATTTACCGAAGCAGCATTAAAAATGGGTTTGAAAAATTCTGACTTGGAGCCATGCCTATTTGTATGGAGAGAAGGACAGAAATTCCTGATCTTAATCCTATATGTCGATGACATCTTAATAGCTAGTAAGGATGCAACGAAGTTAAGTGAAGTAAAGACTAAATTAAACAAAGAATTTAAAATGAAAATCATAGATGAGCCGAAAGAGTTTTTGAGTATATCAATTAGACGAGACAAAGAAAAGAGAACTATTGAATCAACTCAGAACTATTGAAAAACACAGAAATATACAGAAATAATATTTAAAAAATTTGGTTTCGATGAGTCAAAACCTCAACGGACTCCAATGAATACGGTTCAAGTCAACAATCGGGCGAGAAAGATGAGAGAGACAGAAAGTGGAGATGAGAGATTGAACGAGACTAAAACAAAAGAAAATATACCCTACAGAGAAGCAGTAGGAAGTTTATTATATCTGGCTGGAACTACCAGACCAGACATTTCGTACTCTGTAAATGTATTAAGCAGACACCAGTTGAATCCAACAGCAGATGATTGGAAACTGGTGAAGAGAGTCTTTAGATATTTAAAAGAAACGAAATCACTGGGATTGAAATACACTGGTGAGGGAAAATGATGTTCAGGGATATTCGGACGCCAGCTTTGGAGACTGTAAAAACTCATTGACAACTTGCGGGTTTTTGATAAGGTTCTTCGGAGATGTGGTAACCTGGCGAACACATAAACAACCTTGTGTGGCACTGTCTACTTGTCAGGCGGAATACCTTGCGATGAGTGAGGCAGGGCAAGAGATGTGTTCCTCATACAATTCGGTGAGATTGATGATAACCGATCAAATGCTCCCTATGACGCGATGGTGTGACAATAAAGCAGCTATAACTAGCACCGAGACGGGTGGAGGGAATAAATTGAGACACATGGTAGAAATAAGGGAGCATTACATTAAAGAATGCGTCAACAAGAAATTAATTGTAGTTAAATGGATTAGATCAAAGGAACAATTGGCTGACATATTCACGAAGCCATTGTCCTGTGAACTACATAAATATCTGGTGGAAAAGATTCTAAATACGAAATACTAATTTTTGTTTTACAATATGTTATACAGGTACTAAATAGAAGGAACAAATAAAGCGAAAAGGGAAGAAGATAGACGAGAGAAATGATTTAGGACAGATGAAACAGATGTGACGATAAAATAAAAAAAAAAAGAGGAAACTCAACAGCATCCGGAAGGGAGTGTTGAAAATACGCCTACTGCTGGTTCCCTCTAGCGGCCTATAGAGGAGTCATTACTACACTGACTAACAGAACTCTTCTCCTTTGTACTCCCTGTTGACTACCACTCTGTGTACGAACCCTAACCAAGAGAGACGTGCTACTCTGAATATAATAAATATATAATATCTAAATAACCGTGTGTCGTTTACTCAACACAACCTGTCCTTATATCTACCAATAATTTTAATTTATTGGTCAAAATACTGCTCAAAACGGGAGATGTAGCTACCGCGCGTTCGGCACATTCCCTCATATTTATGTAATGGAGCATGAACAAGATATGAAGTGTCCTTGTCATGGTTTTAATAGTTTGAGATATTTAAATTTATGAGTCAAGAAAAAAAAAATTTTTTATGTATTTTTATAAATAAATGCTAATAATTTAATAAATAATTGAGTTAGAGCTTTAGTTGAAAGCTCAATTTGTTTGTTATTCGATGGAACATAAAAAAGACTTGGAGTGTCTTTGTCGTATTGCTAATAGCTTACGAGTTATTTGTACTGTAATGATAAATAACAAAGAAAAAATGGCAAGCTTAAAAACATGAGAATATTTGAAATCATATAAGAAATAGAAGACAATTTTATTCCTCAAAAAGTCATATATGATTTTTTTTATTTTATTCTTTAGTATCCAACAAAAAATATAGTACGATTGTTCATTTGTTTATGACAAATTGTTTATTAAATAAACAAATAAAAAATGAACAAAATTTTTTTTTTCCAGAATTTAGCGTTTTTAAACAGTAAAAAAGTTTTTTCAAGGAACGATTTTTCTTTTTTTTTTTTAAAATCATCATTTTCATCAATGGTCGTGTAACGTCCAGGATGGTAAATTTGTGGGTTCAACCCTGTTTTACACTAAAAATAGCTGGAGATGAGAGTGGAAGGGGCAATGATGCTTTAGAATGAATTCGTTGATAATGATTTTTATTGGTTCAAGTATGAGTGTGTGTATGGTTGAACAAGTTTTGAGTAAAGTGAGTGACTAATGATGATGTGTATAAGGTAGGAATGTCGGAGAAGGAGTTTACAGTGTGAAGATCGAAGTTGAAGTGTATGATTGGAAGGTCGAAGAAGAAGTGTATGGTTGGAAGGTCGAAGAAGAAGTGTATGGTTGGAAGGTCGAAGAAGAAGTGTATGGTTGGAAGGTCGAAGAAAAAGTGTCTGAATAATGAGTGATGAGAATTGTAGCTAAGGTAGGGATGCAAAAGTGCGGATGTAAGCATATAGTGTGATTCCCAGGGCTTAGTAGTACAGCGATCAGGTGAGGATGAGAGGATAGCTGGAATAGAGATAAGAGCAGACGGATAGCTTCATGGTAGTTGCATACGTGGGAATAGAAAGATTGTAGGGGAGAAAAGGAGGCACGTTCGGGTGGTGAGGCCCGGACGTAACACCCCCTCCGTTAGAGGAAACGTACCGCTTATTTTCAAGGGGTATGTTTTCATTGGATGAATCAAGTGTGCATGTGTAGGCATATATATGTGTATGAGTATATGATTATGTTTGTATAATCTGGTTGTGTGGGTTATAAGTTATACATATATAGTCGCTCAACAGTTTTTTGATGATGTTGTACACAAAATAATATAATTATAGTATAATTTTCGTTGGATTATATAAGTTCGATATTGAAAATTTTATGAATTTGGTTGCTGTGTGATGCGTCGGTATCTGATTCATATACAAATCGCAGATGTGATTGATGTACTTATCATAATTTGCCTGTGTTTGTGTGTACTGTTGTCGTGGCGGACCGTTCTTTGGGGAAAAAAAATCCTTTATTTGGTCGTGTTGATTACATTTGTTTCTTATACGTGTATTAAAGAAATTTCGAAATTATAATATATGGTGTAGTTCGCGATCTTCATTCGAGTAGAGTATAATAAAATTTCATATCATTGAGAATAGGTTTTGTTATAATAGAATCTTGTGATTGATGTATTATAATTATTAAAGACTTTTAAATATTACTGCATTCAAATTATATGAGCGAGTAGGTATAACTGAAGGAGTATTCTACTATGTTATGCTGTTATCAGTTGAGAGGTGTCAAGTTCAAAGAAGCGAGTTCGCTGACTCGTTACCAAAATTTTTATATGTCGTTGAGATTCGCGTTATTTCAATTATTCCAATTATTATACTAATGTCTTATAATTTCGACTTCCATCGATATGCATGAAATTTACAAGATTCTATGAAATAATCGTATAAATCTGATAAATTCTTAACATTATATGAGTTTGCAATCACAAAGAAGTACAGATAGAAGAAAAATATAGGTCGATAGATATGATAGGTTATATAGGTATGTATAATTTTTTTTTTTTTTCGGTTTGATTTAAAAATATCCGTTCAAAAATTCATGAATTTTGAGATTGTGAGACTTACAATAATGTGGGCATGAAAATGTGTAGTATAGTGGTGATTGTAGTACTTTCCGATAGTTTCGGCGATATGTATGGATGATGGCGGTTGATAACGCGTTACTCTCGATTCGCTTATTCCTGGTGGGCGTTTTGATGTCCGCTATGCATTGCCGTATGATGAGAAGATTCGATATTTTGGCTTACAGTAGGTATGTGTCGGTTAAAATGACGATGAGGATGAAATATGATGCCGTGAAGGCTGAGGGTGTAGATCTTCGTTATTAGTATGTGTCGTAATATGATGTTTAGTTTCTGACCATTTATCTCGTTCGTTGTTGCTTGATTTTTTTTTTTTTTTCGATAATGATGCATTTTATTCGTAGATGAGCGCGTGAGGCTCTGTCGAACTCTTCGTAGTATATTGCGATTGCAGTTCACAATTGTCGCTGCCACACCTTTTACATGCAAATTTGCTAAGATGAGTACACAGCAGTCAACGATTTAAGTTATCCAGTAGTTACACGAACTCATTGATATGGTTAACTCGAAGTACAATACGATACGTGAAGGCTATTCGCTTCGTAGATTCGTAGATTCGTAGATTATTCGCTTCGTAGATTCGTCGATTATTTGATTCGTAGATTCGTAGATTATTTGCTTCGTAGATTCGTAGATTATTTGCTTCGTAGATTCGTAGATTATTCGCTTCGTAGATTCGTCGATTATTTGATTCGTAGATTCGTAGATTATTTGCTTCGTAGATTCGTAGATTATTTGCTTCGTAGATTCGTAGATTATTCGCTTCGTAGATTCGTCGATTATTTGCTTCGTAGATTCGTGGATTATTTGCTTCGTAGATTCGTAGATTATTTGATTCGTAGATTCGTAGATTATTTGATTCGTAGATTATTTGATTCGTAGATTATTTGATTCGTAGATTCGTAGATTATTTGCTTCGTAGATTCGTAGATTATTTGATTCGTAGATTATTTGCTTCGTAGATTCGTAGATTATTTGCTTCGTAGATTCGTAGATTATTTGTTTTGTAAATTCGTAGATTATTCAAACAACGGTTCAGAACGAACGATGAGGGAGATTTTGAAATGAGCACGACAGCACTGTAACTTGTTAACTTTGGAACTGTTCATTTTTTTTTTTTTTTTTTTTTTTTTTTTTTACCGACTATACGTCTTGTTTTTGATTCATTGGTTTAAGAAATAGATACATAGTCACTGAGGATTTTACCAAAATTTTTACTTTTTCCCTCTTTCACCAGTGTAACGTCCGGTATTTGATTCATTAATTTGAGAGGTAGATACGTAGTCTCTAAGATTTTTTTTTTTTTAATTTTCACTATTAGAAGAGACGTTTACTAAAATTTTCACTCTTTCACTCTTTTCACTCCAGAAACAGGCTTCACTTCTGACACCAGTGTAACGTCCAGGATGGTAAATTTGTGGGTTCAACCCTGTTTTACACTAAAAATAGCTGGAGATGAGAGTGGAAGGGGCAATGATGCTTTAGAATGAATTCGTTGATAATGATTTTTATTGGTTCAAGTATGAGTGTGTGTATGGTTGAACAAGTTTTGAGTAAAGTGAGTGACTAATGATGATGTGTATAAGGTAGGAATGTCGGAGAAGGAGTTTACAGTGTGAAGATCGAAGTTGAAGTGTATGATTGGAAGGTCGAAGAAGAAGTGTATGGTTGGAAGGTCGAAGAAGAAGTGTATGGTTGGAAGGTCGAAGAAGAAGTGTATGGTTGGAAGGTCGAAGAAAAAGTGTCTGAATAATGAGTGATGAGAATTGTAGCTAAGGTAGGGATGCAAAAGTGCGGATGTAAGCATATAGTGTGATTCCCAGGGCTTAGTAGTACAGCGATCAGGTGAGGATGAGAGGATAGCTGGAATAGAGATAAGAGCAGACGGATAGCTTCATGGTAGTTGCATACGTGGGAATAGAAAGATTGTAGGGGAGAAAAGGAGGCACGTTCGGGTGGTGAGGCCCGGACGTAACAGTCGAATTCTCGAAAATAAATTTTGGATAATGTCATAAACAATGCATTTGTTTATAACAATTTTTCAAACATTCGAAGTAAAAAATTAAAAAAAAATATTTTTATATAGTTTGCAACGATTACAAAATGGAACAATCGGAACATTTAGAAAAAAAAAATTTCATGGCTTCATTTGGTTTTATAATATTTTTATCCCTCAAATTGTTAGTAAAAAAGTGAAAAATCAAAATTTACAAATTTCACAAACGGGGATCTCTTTTAAACTCTTTGCAAAATGAATTTCAGAAGTGGAAAAAATGTTAGGTTTTCCATTTGAGAATTACACAGATTTTTATGTTCATTTACAAATTGTAAAAATTACCTAATTAACAAAAGCAAAAGTAAGTGAAAAATTGCGGAAAAGGATTTTCTTTACAGATTATTGTTCGATCATGTATCTAACACATACGTGAATTTTTTCGTTCTTTAATGAGTTAAAAAATTTTTTTTTTGTATATATGAGGGGATGTACCGAGCGCGCGGTAGCTACATCTTCCGTTTTGAGCCCTATTTTGTCCCATAAATTAAAATTATAAATATTGGTGGTGGACTTTCGGGGTCCAGACTTTGTTTAGGAAATTTGGAGGTTGTTTACACGGACTTCTCTTATGTGTGAGTAAAATTCGGTCAATTCGCATCAGCGCCACCTGCTAGATGGGCGAGAAAGCTCTTGTATATAAGGAAAAGTAAATAAGCATAACCCCACCACGCCGTCTGCACCTCTATAGGCTTCTACACTCAACGGTCTGGCTAGCTGCCGAGCTCGTTTGGCCGTGTGGCGAGGGTAAAGTGGGCGGCGCGTTGGGTGGGATCTGACCGAACTAGACGCATTTGGTTTCGGAAACGTACCGTTCTCTCGTTAAACGCAGTATAGAAGAAACAGAATTTGCTCTTTCCATATCCAATGGGATTGAAAATTTGTTTGTGCATTGGCTAACAATATTTTCTGCAGAATCCAAATATATTGTTTCTTTTGAATTTCGAGTCATTATAACTGAATATTAATGGAAATTTCACAGAAAATGACGATTAACTAACGAATTTTTGTCTCTCATTTCCCGAAATAATTTGTTCTATCTCTTAAGGGGATGGTCTAGTCGATTTTTACCGGCATAATTACTCTTTCGAATATCTCGGAAACGAAGATCTCAATCGGATTGTCCTTTTGGCAGCGGATGATTGACGAGCAATGAGTTCGAGTTAGCATGAAGATTCGAGAAAATAGAGTTATTTTTATTTTTATTTTTTTTTATCGTCAAGTGTCAGTGTGCCACTTATGTCGACTTATATCAGAGTCCACGCATCATTTTCGCAAAAACGAGCTTCGAAGCACCATTCTATAGGGAATTACGAACACTCCCATCGAAAAACATCTCTGTTTTATGCAGAAATGATGTCTGATTCTGAAAGCTCGCAGTTCGTTGTAATTAGCGATTGAAGATTGTTGGGATCCCATGACAATTCTTAGTTCCTGCATTGCCCGAGAGAGACCCTAGCGGGTTCTTATATACGCTGAATATACCATGAGAAAACGTATGACTACGCTCTTACCGCTAGTTACCTAGATAGTAAGACGGTATTCATACGTTGCCTTATGGTATATTTGCGCCCAAAGCAGACCATGCGCATACCGTATGTATACAGTTCATGAATAGATTTGTTACGGTATACAAATAGGGAAAGATATCAACAATTATTTTTATTTGTCAAAAGCGATTACTTTGAACACTGATTTGCATAATATTTATGTATGAATAATGCAAATTGCGTAGAGAAAAAAGTGATGAAGAAAAAAAAAAATACTACACCAAGGGGATACGAACCACCGATCACACAGTTGCGCGGTTATGAAGCAGAACGCTTACCCACTGTGCCACGAGCTTCTTAAATATTTTATACTATTTGAAACATATGAACGCAGTTAAATTTATTCAAACCTATTGTCTCAGAAACGACTGAGAGGCACATTTTATTATAACTTTTACCTTTTCAAGTCCTAGATATGACCTACACATAAAATGGAAATGAATCAAATCGGTGGGGTGAAGTAGGTAAGGTCGAGCATTACGCATATAATTTTACATCTCACACTCAGTAATACGTGATTTACAAGTTCGGATAAATAGACGTCCGAAATATATATCTCGATACATCTGATTTTCCTACCGTATGACTACGAGAAACATACAGTTTTACGACGATATGTTTCCGGTCTGATTTGGGCGCGAAACTACTGTGAAAAAACGGTATTCTCACAGTGGTTATACCAAGTAAATACCTATACCGTGTCCATACCGTAGAATTGAAGGGTACTCAGCGTATATGAGAACCCGTTAGGGGAGAGCTCAGCGCGCGAATCATTGCATCTTCTTCTCACTCAGCAGCTATGAGAAGGAGAAGACGATGCAATGATTCAGCTAAGCTCTTTCTCTCGGGCAATGCAGGGACCTCGGCGGGAACCGAGAATTATCATGGCTTCCCAACAATTTACAATCGCTAATTACAACGAACTGCGAGTTTTCAGAATCAGGCCTCATTTCTGCATAAAACAGAGATGTTGTTTGATGGGTGTGTTCGTAATTCCCTATATAATGGTGCTTCGAAGCTCGTTTTTGCGAAAATGATGCGTCGACTCTGATATAAGTCGACATAAGTGACACGCCCACACTTGACGATAAAAAAAAAAAAAAATAATATTAATTCTATTTTCTTGAATTTTCATGCTCACTCGAACTCATTGCTCGTCAATCATCCGCTGCCAAAAGGACAATCCGATTGAGACCTCCGTTTCCGAGATATTCGAAATAATAATTATGCCGGTAAAAATCGACTAGACCATCCCCTTAAGGGAACATTAAAGACGCCTATCGTCTGGAAAACGCGGGGAGCCCAAACTCCTACATTAGTCGATTAATCAGAATGAATTTTTGAAGATCGGTGTATTATCTTTGCAGAAAGTGGAGCGATTTTTTACTTCCTCAAAATTTGAGGATTTTTCGAAATTTCGAAAAAGTAAAAAATTGCTCTACTTTCTGCAAAGATAATACATCGATCCTCAAAATTTCATTTCGATCGGTCAAGTGATGTAAGAGTTTAAGCTCCCCGCGTTTTCCAGGCGATGAGCATCTTTAATGGCACCTTAACTGAATTCTGGGGGTACTGGATTTTGTTGACTTTCAAAATATCTAATCAGTCGGAAGAATTTTGAGAAAATTAAAAAAATAACAGGGGAATATTCACTTGTAAATTGTAGATATGTTTAGACTGCAAAATGGATTTATAGATTATTTGCAGGGTATCTTTGAAATGACGAGGTTTACAGAAAAATGACATGAGACCTTTTTTGTAACCCATGCAATTCTCTGTGAAAAAAAACATCTCTTGTTCAATTCATCCAAACCTACATGATCAAAGACCGGGAGTGTCCCGCAGCTCTATTAGATCCCTTGTAATAGACAGGGTCTACTAGTATCAAACTTAGGGCGATTCTTTGCATCACGCAAATCGACTCAAAGCCAATCTTTGTAAACGGCATTTTCGCGGCATGCAGAAGTGACCAAAGTAGCTCCAGTTTTCTTATTAGAGTCAAATCACATTCAAATTCACATGTAGCCAAACAGCACTTGCAGAATCAATCACAGTTTAGCGATAGCCAGAAGCGGCAACAATATCACAACAATCTCTATTAAAAACCTGTTTTTCGAATTAGATCATTCAAATATCAAAGTCTATTATTAGATAAATTCGGAGAATCCATCAACAGTAACGATAAACTGTGCGAGTTAGATACAGAAAATCCAAACAACCAAGAGCACTGCTTGAAACAAAACAAAACGCGGGTCGTCAACCTCCCAGCAGACAGTGACATCCTTGGTCTGTCGCATGAGTGTTATATTTAAGTAACTTTGTGGCATCACATTGCTACGTACTGGTTATATCATTGCTCTCATAAATGTGAACGTATCTGATACCTACCAGTTGCTATGTACCAGTTATGTCTCAAGTAAGGCACAATGTACATGTCGAATTGGCAGACTGCGGTGATGTACCTTCTACATCTTTAGGAAACAGCTCTATCACGTCACAATGTTACGTACAAATTACATTGCAGAGCTTTGTAGTGTTATGTAACAATTGTACGTACCAAGGATAGAGCTTGTACCTCAATCGAAGAGCAATTAGTTATTTATGTATGTACGAGTGTGACAAGCTAATTCTGTAGTTTCAGAAGCTTTTTGAGTAATATCTACATACGGGCGAGAGTAAATTGAGTAACAAGTCTTGTGAAAAGATAAATTCACAAAATCAAAATAAATAGCTTTGCATCTCTGTTACATCATAACCAACAAATTTAAAATATCGCGATACTATAGATAACGGAACCAACTGACTTTTCTAGAATTTATCAAACCGACGTTGTCAATGTATTTTTTGCATTTGTAGTTAATATTTGTGCGTATACTATTTTTTCATACCATTATAATTCTTACTGCGTTATAAAAAAAAGTAAATAAATGGAACGAATGTAGATGATGAATTTAATGAATAAAATCGTATTAAATCATTACGAAAATGGTATAATTCAAGGTAGAATAATATTTGATCATCGAAATTATTAACATAAATTCCGAAAGTATAAAAACAAAATTATTATAGTAACAATAATAAATTTTTTTATAATATCCCGTACCGAAAAAATCTATAACATTTTTATGATATTGAAATAATCCGAGTATTAATTTAATACTTCAATAGGTCCTGAACGAGTACAGAAACGATGTACCATATACCATATGTTACGAACGAGCCGCAGCGTGACGTGATTACGCAACCTACCACGCTGACGGAGGCGGACAGCTCGCAATGTCATCATTTTCAATATACAGGTATGAGCCGGTAAGTAGGTGACCCGGAATGGTTTTCCTAAAATCGGTCGACAATTGGGAAACATGCCATCAAGAAGCTGAATAGCGAATACCATCCCCGCCAATAACCATCCGTCGGAGATAAAAGCCGCCGCACCCCTGACCCAGCAGCCTAGTATCGTGAAGTCGAAGACAAAGTGCTCTTCGAAGGTGCCGGACGGGACGCGTTGCACCTTGTCACTGGAAGTACTCCGACACTGAAGAACCGGCCTAGGTCAGGAATCACCGCTAGGACACCCGTCAGCTAGGGCTGTACGGCGACTCAGGATTCGGCTTCCTTGGTGGCAGGTCTCTAAAAAGTCGACCCCCGATCATCCGAGGTACACCGCTTCACCGGCTCATCCCTACCTAAATTCCTCCTCCTACCTATACAATTTCATTACGTGTTCTCTATACCTATGTTCATTATTCATCGTATATTTTCTATTTGTTAAACCTAACGTCGTTATATATTTTCTATTATATTCTTTTATTATTTTCTACTATATTTTTTTACTTCGTTATGTAATTTATTGAATCTAACGCCATTATATATTTTTTAGTTGTCAACCTGTCAATACTTCCATAATAAATTAACTTCATACTGTGTAAACCCAAAGGTTACATTTTTCCTCAAACAGACCGAATTCTCATACACATGTTGAAGATAACACTCGGATGTGGTATTTTGAGAAGAAAGTCTCAATCAATCAAGTCGAGTCAATCATTGATGTTGAATTGCCTGACGTTTCGGCAGTATTGTTCTGCCCTCATCAGAGGCTGTTTATTAAAAAACAATATACAAAATAATATAAAGGAATACAAAATAAGTCAAAATACAGTCAAAAATTCAAATATAAGAACAAATAACACGTATTGAGATTAAAAAACATAGTCGTCCATAAAATAAAAAACCGAGATTGAAAATAGAAAGTAAAGGAAACAACGTCAAGTGAATAAAATTACAAAAACAAAATATAGGAGTTATAACAATACAGAAAAAATAAGACCAATAACTTAGTGCTTTGTGAATTAATTAATGCAGTATACGAAAAAGAAACAAACCTTGGATGTCAGTGGTAATCCATATTTACTAAGCGGATCTACCGGCTACTGTCCTCTTGTGATTAAGAGTAGTCAATGAGGCCAGGTGTGACAATTCGCATTATAAATAGGCTAACAGTGATGAGTCACTGTGTTGACATACTCAGTTAACTAGAATTGTCAACCACCCTAAAAACTACTGACGTCAAAGGATGACGTCAATGAATGTCCTTTGGAAACATAATAATCTAGTGTCCTATCATGATAATAATCAACAATACGTTACTGACAAGCTTAATGACCATTACACACATACATTCAATAAGCTGTCACACAAACCAATAGTTGAACGTTTACTCAAACATGATACATCTACATCTGTACCCAAATCTAGTAAACGTTGGTTCGTAAACTTAACAGAAACGATCATTCCTGATGAAGTCGTTGACTTTGTTTCGTTAGGTCCGAAATTTGCACCACAAACCAACCTTGACCAGGGCACGATTATTAATATTATTAAAAACGTGGAACATTCTATTAACGTACCTTCAGTACCGGATGAGCATGAAAAAGATATTAGAAAAAAACTTATTAGTCACATTGAACACTCCACACACAGTAATAAGCATATTAGTATTGAAGATCGTGTGGCGGCTCAGAAATTAAATGGAACGCGTTCTTTCCTTAGGAATAACAATAACATCTTTTTCACCACGGCGGACAAAGGTAATGTCACGGTAGCTTTAAACAAAGACAGTTACATACAGAAAATGAACACTCTATTTGCTGACACTAATACTTATAGACTAGTAAATAAGAACCCACTAGTCACACTACGAAAAACTTCCCACCGATTATTAGATAGGTGGAATGCCAACTGTTTTCTTCCAAAACAATTACACAGGAATGAGTTAACGCAAACGAACACTAGTTTAGCCAAAGGTTATGGTCTTCCTAAAATACATAAAAAAGACACTCCGTTCAGACCGATTATTTCAGCTATAGGTAGTCCCACTTATTCGATGTCTAAGTTTTTAAGCAACTTGTTAACTAATAGTATACCAAAAGCTGATTCTTATATTAAACACAGTTGGGACTTGATTGATAAATTCAGCGATTTACAAGTTCCAGGTGATCATATTTTGATCTCCTTAGATGTCACATCTCTGTTTACCAACGTACCCGCTGAACTAGTTAAGACCGCGTTAACTAATAGATATCCTTTTATTGCTAAACACACGGTTATGCCCTTAAGTGAATTACTAGCAGGAGTAACTTATTTGTTAGACAATGTTTATTTTGAGACAGCGTACTTTTTGGCAAAGGAAGTTTTATAGAAATTAAACCTAAAATACGCTACACCTGCCGCGGCCGTGGTCCATCGGCTGACAGGGCTCTAGGCTAATTATCTAATTTTATAAATTTGCTGGGCGCCAATTGGTTTAAGGAACCAATACCTAATGTTCAATTGTATAGTTTAACGAACACTAATGAATAAATAAATAAATAAATAATTCGGCTAGCTCGGCTATAAGAAATAGAAGAGACAACACAGGGAGGATACGTGGAGGACCAAAGTAATTGCAAGACAATAGAAAAGCGTATAGGCGAAGATATATAAATTTATTCACTTACTACTTGATGATATATCAGGTGAAATATCCTTCACAATATAGACAAATAATTTGGCACAATTTACTAGTCGACAACATACGGTCGAAAGGAACGGTTTCACAAACAATTTAACAAGTAAACAGTATTCAATATGACAAATTGGACCAAATACGGCCAAGACTCTCCGAGGACTTATTTCAACTGTCTGAGCGTGCCTATCGTGCACGACTCATTTGCGCCGATCTAGCGTCTTTGCTTGACGGTCGAGGTCTACAGTACATGCGGCAGGGTGTTTACTTCGCGGTCAAATACAACATGAGTCTTTCCTCGTAGGATATGGCATTTGGTCTAATCTGTGGTTTGACAATATCAATTACAATTATGTTCTATTAATTTCTATCTACAGGGTTAGTGTCGATTTTATGGTTTGGGAATTGATTGAGTTCTCGAAGAGTCAGTTCGAGATTTGACGTCGAGGGAGTTCTTTATTTTCCTGTCACATTTCCCCCCTCTCAGACCTTGACGTCATAAACGAGATACAATTATGCTTACTATTTCCGCGAAATTTATAGTCTCCTCCCAACGCTGCTCCAACCCGAAATATCTGAAATTTAGAGGAGCATCCTTCTATGGTCTTGCAATTAGGTGGGAAAGGGATTTAGGATTAGACGATATGTTACAATTACGGTATAGTTAGTGAATGTACTCGAACAGCTTATGATACATTGGCCTACTATGAGCTACTTTATTGAATAACGAAATAATCGACAAAAGTTCGTTCCCTGTAGTGAACATAAAACAAAAGTTACAAAATAATTGTCAAATGATAGATCAGGTAGTAATTATAGAAATACTGACAACAAGTAAGAATAGTAGTAATAGTTATGGGTATCAACATAAGAAAGAAATGACAGTACAAGTATTTATTTCTTGTATTTGGTCGGGATAAGGACGCGGAGTTCTTCTCCTTCCGTCAGCTCCGGTCTTTCGATCATAATCTCGTCGAGAGTCTTCTTGCTAGTCGTCGAGGTCATTCACTTAACGGCTAGTTGCCTTTTCTCTTCGGACATCTGAATGGCAGTCTTATTGGCCGCGTTAGCCATAGTCGGAGCGTCGAACAGTGCATTTTCTCGTATCAAGAAGGCGCGGACGCGGTTTGGTGTGTCCTCATGAGAGTCGAATTTGGCTTTTACTTTTCGTTTCAGAGTTTCTTCCCCCTCGTTGACTAAATATTGATGATCTTTGGGAATCATCCAAGTCGGCCAAGTAGCATAATTCAGACGCAACCAGTCGACAAGATCTCCGTAACGGATGTTACAGTCCGGGCATTCTGGGCAGTATAAGGTGGTATCTCCTCCACATCCCGTGCATCTTCCCAAGATGTTTTCGTGTTCAACTCCGTGTGGGTAGATACAATCAGAGGTGTCATATCCATCAGCTCCACAGGTTCGGCAAAAGCCTGGTCTATAGGGCAGCTGACAGTCTTTGAAGTGGTGTTCTCTGGAGCGGCAATTTACGCATCCAGCAACATGAGGTTTCCTGACGGTCGTCACAAATGTCTGGGTGCCTCTGTCAACCTTGGTGGATTCGACGCGCGCAACGAGACTCTGGGCTCGCTTGGTGATCAGATCCTTTAATAACTTTTGACTTAGAATTCGACAATCAGCCAGGTAGAGGGGTTGTCCTTCACCTTTGGGGTTTGCCAGTTCTGGGGAGTTTAGTTCCCTTAACACCTCGTCGAAGGATGGCAGTTTCTTCAGAGGCAGTGGCTGTACCATTACGGATGGGGCAATCACGGCCTTCGGATCGTCGGTAGTTCTTAGAGCTCGTCCCAAGCTTGCAGACATGTTCGTTGGGTGATTTTTTGTTGGAATACGGTTTCGTTTCAAGTTTTCGGCATGTATTTCGGCCGCTGAAACTTTTGTAGGTTTGGTCAGCTTCAGTTTTGGTGGTGGGCGACTTCGTATTTCATTGATGATTGCTACTGCCCCAGGGTTCACGTTGACAATGGTTTCTTGGGAATCATCTGAATCTTCTGATTCGACCGAGGTTCCAGCTTTTGGTTCAGTGTCTTCACGTCGAGTTTGGATCTTGGCTTGGAGCATATTGAAACGATCTTCGATCTCTAGCTTCTTCCTCAGCAACTCTTCCAGCTCTAATTCGTCCTCCACAGATGTAGCCGCCAGACTTGGCTTCCTAATATCACTCATTTTGTCGAAATCGTTGACCAAGTTTTAGTCAATACTCAAACTCATCTGTCAAGTTCTTGTCGAATGTTGGTTTAACTGTTAGGAACAAATTTCAACAGTTACGCAAACTTCGTCTTGGTATTTTCAGATCGGTTACATAATATTTCCCTATGACCTTATCGTTCTTATCAACTAGTTCGACAACCATTGGTCCAATTATTTGCTTTACTATGGCAGGGCCAAGGTATCGATGTGCTAGTTTGGCAGAATAACCTTCAGCTTTGTTACTAAGTTTCTTGTTAGGGTAATAAACTTCGGTTCCGACTTTTAAATTAAACTGTTTTGGTTTACCTGAATTAGCTTTGGCGAGTCGCTTGTCAGTTTGTGATTTTATCCGACTTTCGACTTCATGTCGTAATTCGTCAAACTTAGCTATTCTCTTCACCCAATCGGCCACCAATTCGTCTGTTATTACCTGACTGTCATCAACGAAACGATCTCGCAGTCTGATATTGGCTTCTCTCGCGTAATTCAGATAAAATGGGGTGACTCTACTGCCAGAATGTGGTACGGTATTATACGCAAATTGGAGCTTCGTCAAATTTGTATCCCACTCATTTTGATTTTTGGTTATGAAAGCCGCGATCATAGGTTTTATAGTTCTATTGACGCGCTCTACCGGATTTGCTTGCGGGTGCGCTAACGGAGTAGTGATATGTCTTATTCTATTAGCTGTCAAAAATGCTCTCACATCCTTGTTTATGTACTCCGTGCCGTTATCTGAGATGATGGATTCCGGAATAAATCCCCATTTGTCAAATATGATATCTAGAATTTTAACTACAATTTTCCCGGTTTGATTTCGCACGGGGAATAATTCAATAAATTTTGTGGATAAATCCTGTACGACGATTATATACGCGTTACCTTTCTTTGAACGGGGAAATGGACCTACTGTATCAATTGACAGCTGTGCCCACGGTTTAAGTAGAGGTCTCGTCATTAAAGGTCCAGTTACTGGTCTTTGATTGAATTTGACTTTCATGCACGTGTTGCATTCCTCTACAAATGCTTTGATGTCTTGTGACATCCCCGGCCAATAATAATTTCGCCTAACGCGGTCGTATGTATTATCCCTACCTAAGTGTCCTGCCTGAGGAGTTTCGTGGTTTTCTTTCAGGATCTGTAATATTTCGCTCGGCTTAATTACCTTTTTCCACGGGTTTTCGTCATCTATCAGCATTTTTGAGTAATCTGGTCTGTGATAATATAGTTCGTCGTTTTGTATTTTCCAACCAGGAAATCTGCTCGGCTGTTTGGATACAAGTTCGCGTTTGGCTTCATACCAGTTTTCGTCGCGTATAGTTGTCAAGTGAATTCGACCTTGGATTGTTTCTTCGACAATCTTTTCCCATCCACGAGGATCGACATCGATATCATGCATCCGGGAGAGTGCGTCTGGTGCTTCGTTCGTCGTACCACGTTTGTATTCGACTGTCATTGAATGCTGTAGCAGATAGATTGCCCATCTAGCGAGGCGACCTACTGGGTTCTTTAATCCATAAAGCCACTGCAGCGCTTGATGGTCGGTAACTACCTTAAAAGGCATACCTTCTAAATAGCAACGCAATTTTTCGACCGCCCAAACTACTGCCAAACACTCTTTTCCAGTAGTCGTGTAATGAATTTCCGCACCTCTCAGTGGTCGACTTAAAACTTCTATTAAATTTTCAGTTTCGGTTTCGGGATCTCGCTGAACTAAAATCGCGCCTAAGCCGAAGTCGCTGGCATCGGTATACAAGATAAACGGATGTCCTGGTATTGGAACATGCAATCTCGGTGCGTTAGCTAATGCCGCTTTTATTTCCTCAAACGATTTTTGTTCGGCTTCGGTCCACTTCCACGGAACTTTAGGGCTAGTTAATTTGTTTAGTGGCCCTTGTATTTTCGCAATATTTTTCAAATGCCGGTGATACCAATTCACGAGACCGTTAAATTGTCGCAATTGCGTTCGATCCTTAGGTACCGGAAAGTCAAGTATCGGTTGAATTTTCTCTAAGTTCGGCCGCATGCCAAGTTCGTCAATGATATAACCGAGGAATTTGACTTCTTTACAGGCAAAACTGCTCTTTTCTCGGTTTATCTTTAACTTAGCTTCCCGTAAAACGTCGAATAATAACGACAGTAGAGCAAGGTGCTCATCGAGGTCCTGACTAACTATAATCCAATCGTCTAAATACGCAAATATTTGATCAACCCATTTGTTTGGGAGATTTCTTTCCAAAATCAATTCTTTCACTCGTCTTTTCAGCTTATCCATCAAACTTTGAAAAGTAGAAGGAGCTCCCGTCAAGCCATACGGCATCCGGACCCATTCTAATAACCCTTTGCCTTCTACGACAAACGCAGTATATTTTTGGCTATCTTCGTCCATAGGAATTTGATGAAAAGCTTCGCTCATATCTATAGTCGAAATTATTTTAGCTTGATGTAATTGAGACAGTATTGATTTCATATGTTGGAGAGGGTAAGCTGGTTTGATGGTTTGTCGGTTTACCGGTCTATAATCTACGCAAAATCTCAGCCCTCCGTTTGGTTTTGGGGCTACGACCGGTGAGCACGCCCATTCGCTGTTACTCCACTTTATGTATCCCTTTTCTAATAAACGGTCAACTTCTTTATTCATAAACTCGCGTACAACTTCACTACGCCGGTAAGGTTTTTGTCGATGTGGGGTATAATCGTTTAACTCAATAACGGGTTTCGTCAGGTCTGTCACTCCCGTAGATTCTTTATCTAATTTTGCAAACTCTACATCAAGGAAACGTTTCAGTTTGTCAGTTTGAGTAACGGTCAAAGTTCGTAGTTCCGTCTGGTTAAGGCATCGTTGAGACATGGAATAGGTTTCGTTACTCCCTTCTAATGTCCACGACTTCGTTGACATATTTATTTCGACCTTGAATGATGTCCAAAAGTGCATTCCTAGTATTAGTTCGCTTGACAAATTCGGTAGGATGCTAAACCATTGCGGTCCATATACATCACCTACGTCGATTATAAAGCAAGTACCCCCTTTAGTTTTAACGACAGTCTTATCCCCTAATCGCACACCGTTCTTGGAAGTTGAGTCTAATGAAAGTTCTTTGATCTGAAATGACTTTACTCGCTCGTATGTGTTTTGACTTAAATACGATCTTTCACTTCCGTTATCTAGTATGCCGTGGATCTTCTCACCGAAAATAGAAATTTCGATTGGTATCCGCATGACTTTTGTTGGTTCTGTCAAACTGGAATTCGCGCGAAAGATTCGTCGCTGTGCTAAACAATCGGCAATGCTGGTCGAAGATCTGGACGGTCTCCAGTCTTTTTAAATTTCCGCCTCCTTCATACTAATCAGGTTATGGTCGGGACCAGTCTGAAAGTTTTCGCTCGCAGTCAAAGTAATTATTTGTGTGGACTCATCGTTACCTACGCAGGTCGGATTTAAGTCTAGTAGTTCAGTATCATCGTCTGACACTTCTGCGTCACTAAATAATTCAGTCATTAAACCGATTTCTATTGACGTATTGTTTGTGTAAATTTCCTCGCTATGCAACGGATTCAACTCGGTGGTGGCAACGGATACGTCAGTCTTATCTAATGCTTTTATTTGTTCGATATTTATTTTGGTTTTATTTACCTCGTCCATGCCCTCAGCAGCGGTAATCTGAGGCTTGATTACGGCTGGGCCTGACCGTTTCCCGAACGCGTTGGACAGTCTTCATTCACGTGACCTATAGTACGGCAGATATAACATACAATCTGACGTTTAGCTATACAGGCGCGTGCGGCATGCCCTATAGCACCACAATTATAACAAAGTGTTTTACTGAGGTCTGGAACAAATCGAGTCGGCGCTGTGTTCGGTTGAACATCGGCGGTAGTTGTCGCAGTTTGGTTGTTCTTACCGAATTGCGAGAGGTTATTTTCAAGTCTTTGTCTTACCAGTGATTTAGAATTATTCGACGAATTGTTTGTACGCGCGGGTTTCTTCTGCATAGCGCACAAGTCAGTAGCTTGTTCGTCGCTGTCGGAACTTGGGTTTAATTGAGCATTCATATCTTCGTCGTCAGACTCGTCTTGTAAGCATTTTAATTCTGTCTTAGACGGTTTACCGCGTGGTTCTTTTTACGCGTCTAATGATCGACGGTAATGCAGAAATTCGTCGTAGCTATTAATTTGTAGATTCAAAATTTCGAAAGTTAACCGCGGGTTGAATTTGACAAGGATCTGTTTTAGCTGTTCCCGGAAAGATGGAGGATGTCGCATTCTTTCGAAGATAAGTCTCGCGCGGCATGCAAATTCGGCTAAGGATTCGCCTTTCTCGAAATTTAAATCGCGTACTTCCAAGAAAAGATCGCCATCTTCCTTCCTTACTCCCCACTGGAAGCGAAAAGCTCGTGAGAAATCTTTCCACGTTCGCCAATGTTGTTTATTTAGCAAATACCAGGCTCTATACGGGCCTTCAAAAATATTTGACAAGCAAGGTATGAACAGATCTTTATTTATTCCACTCGCGCTCAGCTGATCTTTCAAAATTAGCAAGAACTGATCAGGATCTTTTTCAGTTTTAGGGAAAGTAATTTTCCAATTGCTGACGATTCGTCCGATCTTCATGGCTGAATCAAGCTCACGATCAAATAAGGATTGATTAGTTGTTCTGTCTCCGTAACGACTTGTCAAAGGAATATTCGTTCGACCCCGTGAACTACGGTGTTCATTATGACGTCGCGTTTCATATTCGCTATCACTTGATTCGCTGCTATGCCGGGATAAAGCTCCTTTTTTAGACGATACGGGCCGTTCTTCGCGACTCTGACGATGGTTAGAAATTGTATTAGTAGCACGCGTCATTCCCCGTTTCAACTGCGCTATCTTTTCGTATTCTTCATCAGACAAATAATTCTCTTCCTCAACATATTCACCGTCCGGTGTTATACGTGTCACGGTTAGTTTTACCAGACTGGTAGTCAAACTAGTGGTTCTCGGTGTAAAACTCTCTGGGTATGGAATTGTTTATCTAATTCCAGTTAATCGCTCATTTAATATTTCAGAATTAGGATTAAAGTGCTCGATGAAGTGAACCCTACGAAGTTCTTCGTTTGTTGACGGAATTCCCCGCTCACCGATATAGCTTTGTTGTTGTCTGGTTTCACGCGACCTAGACGACTCTACGTTAACATTCTCCCGTGTATTTCCGCGGCGGTATTGTACAAAAGCTCCTGAGGTATTCAACAATCTTTCTCGCGATGGCTCTTGCGCGTTAAAATTTTGCGTAATTTCGGTTATCTCACGATTAGTTGACAAATCACTTATATTCGCGTTTCTCATAGCGTTCCCTCGCTGCTGGGTTCCAGACGTCCCAGGCAGTTCGGTCAATAATAAATCGTTTGACGAACCGACGTCTACTGCATTTATTTCAATTTCATCTCCTTCATTGTCAACATCAGGCGCGTCGTCAAAAATACCATTTCGTACCGTCGCGTCTCCCGCCCTGTTTTCCTCCTCATTTATGGAGTTTAAACGTGGTAGGTTCAAGTTGTTCATTTTATTTAACAATTCGTCGATCTTACTATCTAGAGCTTCGACACGCGTTAATCTGTTGTTCATGTCTCTTAACGTTTCTGCTAGCGGTGACGATCTCAGTCTATCGCCCGTTACAGGAGTATTGATACGTGACCCCCTACCCCTACCCGCTGGCAAAATCCCCCGTCCATACGTAGAAGGACCGCCGTCAGGTTCTATATTAATATACGGGTCAATGTTTTGATTGGGGATGGGATAAGGCCCCTGTGCCCCCGCATCATCGACGAACTGCTCGATTGCTATATCGCTGCTCGTCGCGCCCCCTCCTCCAGACGGTATTGAGGTCGTTTCGTTCAGCGACATATTTGGATTCTTCCTTACTGCTAATTTCTTTTTGTTTTCGGCTATTGGTTTCACTCCCGCTCGGGTAACCCTTTTAGGCGGAGAGAAAAACATTGAGGACATAACTCATTGCACGTAACTATATAAAGATTTTTTTTCTCCAACTCTCACCAAAACTTATTCAGAAATTTTCAATTTGAAATTATTCTGCCTAAATATCTCCGGTGATTTTTTTTGCTTAACACCTTATGTAATGAAACCAATGGCTATCGAGTTTTAAATTAAACCGAATGAAACTGACGATAATATACAACAGAATATTACAGTAATACAGACACGATATAAATACCAGAAATATTATATAGCAGAAATAATAAAATAATATAAACACAATATACGAATATCAGTTACTCAGTACAGAAAGACAAGAATATTATAGCATACAGCAAAGTATTGGATAGAGAGAGATAGAGTATCGTAGAATATAAACAAGGTAAAGGAAAAAAGAGAGAAGTTAGAGCGTAGCGTAGTCCAATAGGAACTAATCCATTTCAAGTTCACAACAAAAGATAAACATGCGACTATATGCGCGCTACAGTCTACGTTAGTCGAACTCTCTCAAATAATATATTCGTTATTTCAAATTTTATTTCTTATTCTTTTCTCTATCATTCTATAATTCATTTTATGTACAATTCAACATTAATTTCCACGTGTGCCCCACGTTGGGCGCCAGATGAGACAGCGTACTTTTTGGCAAAGGAAGTTTTATAGAAATTAAACCTAAAATACGCTACACCTGCCGCGGCCGTGGTCCATCGGCTGACAGTGCTCTAGGCTAATTATTTAATTTTATAAATTTGCTGGGCGCCAATTGGTTTAAGGAACAAATACCTAATCTTCAATTGTATAGTTTAACGAACACTAATAAATAAATAAATAAATAAATAATTCGGCTAGCTCGGCTATAGGAAATAGAAGAGACAACACAGGGAGGATACGTGGAGGACCAAAGTAATTGCAAGACAATAGAAAAGCGTATAGGCGAAGATATATAAATTTATTCACTTACTACTTGATGATATATCAGGTGAAATATCCTTCACAATATAGACAAATGATTTAGCACAATTTACTAGTCGACAACATACGGTCGAAAGTAACGGTTTCACAAACAATTTAGCAAGTAAACAGTATTCAATATGACAAATTGGACCAAATACGGCCAAGACTCTCCGAGGACTTATTTCAACTGTCTGAGCGTGCCTATCGTGCACGACTCATTTGCGCCGATCTAGCGTCTTTGCTTGACGGTCGAGGTCTACAGTACATGCGGCAGGGTGTTTACTTCGCGGTCAAATACAACATGAGTCTTTCCTCGTAGGATATGGCATTTGGTCTAATCTGTGGTTTGACAATATCAATTACAATTATGTTTTATTAATTTCTATCTACAGGGTTAGTGTCGATTTTATGGTTTGGGAATTGATTGAGTTCTCGAAAAGTCAGTTCGAGATTTGACGTCAAGGGAGTTCTTTATTTTCCTGTCACAATTTTCAGTTTAACAATCAGTATTATAAACAAATTTTCGGCACCCCCATGGGTTCACCAGTTTCACCTATTCTAGCTGACATTGTCATGGTAGATTTAGAACCGGAGTGTTTGTCTAAACTGAATTTTAAACCACTTTTTTACTATCGTTATGTTGATGACATTATCATGTGTATTCCTAAGTCAAACATTGACTACGTGTTACATACCTTTAACAGTTATCATGATCGACTACAGTTTACTCATGAACTGGAATATGACCGAAAGTTGAGCTTTTTAGATGTTTCTGTCATTAGGGATGAGTCCAACATGATAATCACTAATTGGTATAGAAAACCAACTTTTTCTGGCAGATTCTTGAACTTTGACTCAGTACATCCTATATCCCAAAAAAGAGCGATGGTTTTTAATTTAGTGGACAGAGGGATATCCTTATCTCATTCGAAATTCCACGCAGATAATCTCAATTTAATTAAAACCTTACTACGGGACAACAACTATCCGGATACCTTTTTTGAAGGATTGATAAAACATAGGATTAAACATTTGAGTTCACAGAAGCTACACAGGAACAATAATAACATTATTATCACGTTGACTGACCCTAGCCTAAACACCTCAGTTATCATGACGGTTAGAGGAGTACACCGCACAAAAAACAAATTTGTTAGATTACCTTACATTAAAGGGTTCACTGAAAAGTTTAGTAGATCACTTAAGCAATTCGACTTTACACCAGTCTCCTGTATAAACAATAACTTAAGCACGGTTGTCACTAAAGGCAAAGACCGCATGGTTAAAGAAGATCAATGTAATGTAGTGTATAAGATCCAATGTAACGATTGCACAGCGTCTTATGTTGGTGAAACCAAGCGCCAGCTTAAGACTAGACTAAAAGAACATAGAGACAACATCAAAAAAGATTCAGGGACACTTTCTGTTGTTTCTTTACATCAAGTTGAAACCAATCACACTTTTGATTGGGATAATCCAGTAGTATTTGATAGGGAATCAGTTTGGTCCAAAAGGATCACCTCTGAAATGCTTCGCATTAATTTACAACCAAATGGTTTAAATAAAAAAGAAGACACAAAAAAATTACATCTACCTTATTCTAATATGCTACATAGGTTAAGATCTAGAAGTGTCTCATAGATTTTAAGTGTAGTTACAGGTGATAGTGCTAGTATACGAAACTTGAATGTCTGTGTGATGGTTTGTTTTTACTTATAACTTCCAAAACATTCATTGACGTCATCCTTTGACGTCAGTAGTTTTTAGGGTGGTTGACAATTCTAGTTAACTGAGTATGTCAACACAGTGACTCATCACTGTTAGCCTATTTATAATGCGAATTGTCACACCTGGCCTCATTGACTACTCTTAATCACAAGAGGACAGTAGCCGGTAGATCCGCTTAGTAAATATGGATTACCACTGACATCCAAGGTTTGTTTCTTTTTCGTATACTGCATTAATTAATTCACAAAGCACTAAGTTATTGGTCTTATTTTTTCTGTATTATTATAACTCCTATATTTTGATTTTGTAATTTTATTCACTTGACGTTGTTTCCTTTACTTTCTATTTTCAATCTCTGTTTTTTATTTTATGGACGACTATGTTTTTTAATCTCAATACGTGTTATTTGTTCTTATATTTGAATTTTTGACTGTATTTTGACTTATTTTGTATTCCTTTATATTATTTTGTATATTGTTTTTTAATAAACAGCCTCTGATGAGGGCAGAACAATACTGCCGAAACGTCAGGCAATTCAACATCAATGATTGACTCGACTTGATTGATTGAGACTTTCTTCTCAACAGACCTTTCTTCTCTTTCGAACCTGCAGGTCCACTTTTGTGGTTTGAACAAGCAACAACCCCCGGCAAGAGCAGTCTAGCCGCTCAGACGGTTCTTGTCTAATAACTTTAACGGAAGCAAACGCAAACGCACGCAGGTCGTTTGCTCGTGCAGAATTGGTGCTAGGTGTGGGGTGCGCTTAAAACTGGAGGTTTGAATGAGGATCTCTAAATCAACGTAACAGTATTCAGAACGCTAACAAGTCATCGACTTCAAGTGTAAGACACTAGTTACCTACATTAAACTGCTGACGCGCACATACTTCGTACTGACGGACGTAAACAGTATCAGGTGGCCTACCGACACCTGACCCGACTACGTAACGTAAATACCTTTGGTTCTTTAACTACCATATACGAAGATCAACCGAACTTTTCAATAAATCCTTTCCCATATTCATCCCTATCCCTCTCTACTACATCTGCTGAACCTGGAACCGGGATCCGACATGGCTTCGACTGATCAACTGCTCACAACCTTGATCGAGTACACGAGAAGCTTCAGGAGCAGAGATACACTATTCAAGGCTGTGGACAGAATACCGGAATTCGACGGCGAAAAACCGCCACTGGGCCATGTTCTACGAAAGATTAGCGACGGACTTACTCTGATCGGTCCAGAAAAAGAAACTGAATACGGTCAACAAGTCATCACCAGACTCACAGGCGCTGCCAGAATCAGTGTCGAAGGCAGGAGGTTTAACACCGTCGACGACCTGGTTGACCATCTGAAGAAACGGTACGCCCCTGGACGGGACCCCGCTTCGTTTCTGGCTGAAATCGGACGTCTGCAGATCCAGGATTGCGAGAGTCTGTCAAGCTACATCGGACGCACCTCTAAGTTGGTCAATAAGGCTCGAGCAGCAATCAAGGGAGCTTATGCCCATAGTGAGAAAAATGTGGCACAAATGGGAAGAACCGCACTAGAGAACTTCATCCGAGGCTTGCCAGAACGGATCTACTATATCATAGCCCCGAAATCGCCAAGAACGCTTGATGCGGCCTATGACCTTGTTATAGAGGAAGACAGGGTGCGCAGAAATCGGAGATACGCACTGGGAAACTACCGGGATCATGAGAGAGAAGATTCTCCGAATCGGAGTACGTCAAGATATGACCAGGGTCGTAGGTCATCTTGGGAGTCAAAAAGAGAGCATGGGAGCCGTTATCAGGGACGGCGGGACAACATCGTCGTAACTACCACCGAGGACAGCAGTACTTCCTCCGGACCAGAGCGTCGATCGCGATCTCGACGTTCGGATTTTAGCCCGACAACCCTGGCGAGAGTTTTTAACGCAGGATTAAGGACGTTGAATCTAGGTAACTACCGTTCTCCATCTAGAGAGCGAGATAATTCCACACAAAGACGTGAGTACTCTAGAGATCGAGATCCGTACTGCATTTACTGTAAACGCAAGGGACATGTTGTAGAGATATGTCAAACCCTAGCTCATAAACAGCGAGAAATGCAGGACCGAATCCAGCAACTAGCAACTCAAGGACGAAGCACAGGGGAATCACACTCCCACTGCCATATTGCGCAGGCCCCAGCACCAAGAATCAAGATCCGAGCCCCAAAGCTGGAGCAAGGCGAGGGACAATTCACGCTAGACACCGGCGCTGGAGTCGATCTAGTACACATTGATGTGCTGGGCGACGAGGCTCCCGTCATCGACAGATTGAGATCCGAGATCCTGGGAGTATCGGACGAGCCGCTCTACACATTGGGTACGACTACGATTACGACATTAGGGAAAAAGAGTTTGTTTTATGTTTACAACAGCACCAGCATAGTTGGAGATGAACTGCTGGGAGCACCGTTCCTCCTCGAACACCAGGCTGAGGTATCCTTTCATCATAAGACTATCGTGTCTTGTGAAGAACCGATACGGCCGATACCATTCTGCAACCGACGTGAGATCGATGCGGTGGAAAAGAAGTACCGTAAGTGTACACTACGCCTCGAGGCCAGAAGTAAGACGCAGATTTCCATCCCAGTCAGCAACGAGGAGATACGGGATGGCTACTTACCAAGGATAACGACGCCACCCAAGGTCTACATCGGGGAGGCTGCTGTGACCAACCACAATAGAGTCTGCTGCGCTATAGCTACTAACACTACTGAAGAACCTGTAGAAATTGTTATTAGTCAACAGGAACTAGAGCCATACGATCTAGCTATAGGGCATACGGACACGGAAGACGAGCCTACCGACCACCAGGACGAAGACCGAGGGGAACGAATTATCAAGGCACTCCGGTTGGAACATCCGAACGAGGAAGAAAGGAACCACGTCCTGGAGATCGTAGAGGAATTCTCAGACTGTTTTTACCTTCCAGGTGACCAACTAGGGAAAACGAACACCGTGTCGCACAAGATCACTACCACTGACGAGATACCTGTACATACCAAGCAGTACCGGTTCCCGGTCGTACATCAGGAAGAGATCAAGAAACAGGTAGATGGACTATTGAAGAACGGGATAATAAAGCCCTCGACTTCGCCGTACAATTCACCTCTCTGGATCGTCCCGAAGAAGCCTGACTCGCAGGAGAATAAACGCTGGAGAATGGTGATTGACTACCGCACGCTCAACGAGAAGACTGTAGGTGACAGCTATCCACTCCCGAACATCACCGATATTCTGGATAGGGTTGGAGGAGCCCAATACTTTTCAGTCTTCGATCTTGCCAGCGGGTTCCATCAGATAGGTGTGGCTCCGGAAGACCAAGGCAAGACCGCATTTTCCACGCCTAATGGCCACTACGAGTACGAACGCATGCCGTTCGGGCTAAAGAACGCTCCTGCAACGTTCCAGCGACTAATGGATCTAGTTCTATGCGGACTACAGAGCACTGAGTTGTTTGTATACCTGGACGACGTAGTATCGTTTGCCTCAAATCTGCAGCAACACGGTTATCAAGTCAGGAGATTCTTACAGAGAATGAGGGAACACGGATTGAAACTGCAGACTGACAAATGCGAATTCCTTCGTAAGGAGGTGACGTATCTGGGACACATCCTTAGCCAAGACGGTGTGAGACCAAATCCACGTACTCTGGAAGCTGTCAAGAAATTTCCGGTTTCCAAGACGAGGCAGTACATCCAGCAATTCCTTGGACTTGCCGGCTACTACCGCCGATTCATACCTAATTTTGCCGAGATAAGTAAACCAATGACCAATCTCCTACGGAGGAAAGCAACGTTCGCATGGGGGGAGGAGCAGCAAAAGAGCTTCGAGAATCTTCGAGATGCCTTGTGCGCTGAACCAGTGTTGCAGTACCTTGATTTCAATCGCCCATTTGTCGTGACGACCGACGCACCGATTATGCCATAGGCGCTGTACTGAGCCAGGGCGCAAGGGGGGAGGAGAGACCGATAAATTATGCGTCGAGAACCTTATCCCCGGCGGAAGAAAATTATTCTACTACAGAGAAGGAATGTTTAGCTGTAATTTTTGCAATAAACTGTTTTAGGCCGTACCTATATGGACGACAATTCACTCTCTACACGGACCATCAAGCCTTAGTTTGGTTACACAACGTCAAGGACCCAACCTCGAGACTGACCCGCTGTAGACTCAGATTGGCGAAATACGATTTCCGAATTGTATACAAGACAGGTACCACAAATGCTAACGCTGACGCCTCATCTCGCAGCCCGGTCGTACACTGCTTGCCTTTGAAAGTGAAAGACGACGCCAAGGATCCGGAATACAAGCCAAAGGCGAAACCCGAACCGAACGCCGACGTAAGCACTATAGCGAGTCGACTACGCGAGCATAGGAGGATTGCACCCATGACCTACCCGAACGAAAGTGACTCGACCATCGCCTCTTCTGATCAAACAAGCTCACCAGTCAGGGAAACGCCAAAACAAGGTGACGAATCTGTTTCAGCAAACCCCATAGCTGAAGAGGATGAGGATGACTCCCTGGATACCACCGTGCAAACCAGCTACGGGCACTCAAATATTAATTTAATAACAAATCAACCTTGCGAGCTAACAGCTGACAGGCTGCAATTCCGGGAGATACTGCGTGAGAAGGATCCCACCACTAGCCAGGTAATCCAAAATCTTCTGCAGAGACAGTTCCCGAGACCTGGGGAAACGGTGAATCCTACGATTTTGGACTTCGAGAGTTCGACGGAAGAAGACACAGAAGATGATTACGATTCCGTAGAAATTCGGAATTTGTCGGACAGTCGACTCGCGGAGACCACACAACAACGACTGAATCGTGAAGACGTCGCTTTGGCTGACGATACAGAATCCTTGACTCTGGAACAAGCCCGGGAGCGCATCAGGGAACTTGCTCAGTCAATCCCCAGGCCTTCAACGAAGAAAACGCGAGAACCCATCACACGAGGTACGGAAACTACTGATATCTTGTCGCAGGGGCCTGATCCAGCTACGCCGGGACCGGTGCATAATCCCCGCAGAAACCGAGTGTCCTTTCTACCAACACCTAGACGGTCATTGCTACCGACGGGTCGCTCAACTCCATATGGTTCAACAACTGCTCTGCCAGATACTTCGGGAGAGGAAACCGAGCCTGAGGTACACGATAAGGATGGTACCACCCACTCGCTGGTCCTGACTAGCTCCGATGAGAGTTCCGAACATGACGATACGAGCGATGAGGACGAGGAGAGACGCGCAGCCTCCAAAGGACGGAAGTACCGGAAGGGAAAGACTATGACAGACACGAAGTGCAAGCTACGACTGACACCCGAGACGCTGACCATGAGAAAAGGTAACTACGCTTATTTCATATCCACGGATTGCCTACTTACAACACCGGTGGGCAAACAACTCCAAGAAATAGGGCTGGTCCACCCCAAAAACCTCAAGGAAGCGATCCAGGGGAAAGGTCACGTAATCGTTACTACACGAAACAGAAGGAAAATTTTCTCCATAGCCAGCATGGACAAGTACTATCATAGGATGACACCTAACGACCTAGTTGATGTACTGAAGGCGCTGAAGACTGCAATGGGAACCACTCAAGCTACAGAGATGAGACTGGCTGTGAAGGGCGACGGAATCGACACCCTACCATCAGAGATCATAAGATCCCTGATCCAGGAAGTCTTCCGAGACTACCCGTGCCACATTCACCTCTGTACGGGCGAGATCGAAACACCGACACCCGAAAAGCGACAACGGATCGTCAAGGAGTGGCACGAAGGCAGAACAGGAGGACACAAGGGAGTCACCAAGACCTATAGACGCCTGCGGTAACGCTACTACTGGCCCGGGATGTGTAATGAGGTTCAAGACGTGATAAGATGCTGCGAGAGTTGTCAGAGGCAGAAGATATCACGCATTAAGACCAGAGAACCGATGATCATCACCGACACACCAGTAGAAGCCTGGGAGAAAATTGCCGTAGATCTTGTGGGACCTTTACCAACTACCAGAAGAGGGAATAAATACATTCTAACTATACTGGACCTGCTGACTAAACTGGGACACGCCTACGAGCTACCTGATCAAACATCACTTTCCGTGATCCGGGCGCTGGACCAGAAGTACTTCAAACCATATAGCACACCACTAATTCTACTAAGCGATCGTGGGAAATGTTTTACGAGTGATAATATGAAGGAGTTCCTCCGGATAAACAAGGTAAATCATGTGATGACTTCAGGCTATCATCCACAGACAAACGGATCATTAGAGCGTAGCCACACTGGACTCGTCGACTATATCCGACACTTCATCGACGACCAGGCGGAATGGGACGATCTTCTACCTGACGCTATGCGCTGTTACAACTCGACAATACATGAGGGGACGAACTTCACCCCCCACGAGATGGCCTTTGGAAAACTGAAAAGGACGCCTGAAACCTTACCACTGGCAAAACATCTTCCAACAACAACCAAGTATATGGAAAAATTGGTAACCAGATTGAGCGAATTAGCGGAAGTGGGCGGTAACAACCTTAACTCTGCCAAGCAAAGTTCGAAACACCGCTACGACCTGAAAGGCAACCCTATCCACTTCCGAGTGGGGGATCAAGTCTATGCCAAACGAGAAGTCAGACGTAAGCTGGACCCTCACTACGATGGCCCGTATGAGATCGTCGAGATGCTGGACCTGAAACACCTTGACAGACTAAAGAAGAAAAACGAAGGGCCAAAAGCAGAATAACGATCCTGATACTCGCCCAGTTTCCCTCTACCCTCCCAAAAACAGAAAAAGAGAGAAAATATGAAAATAATTTACAATAATAAAAGCGCAAGGGGGGCACCTGACTAGACCATTTAACCAATCTACTCGTTTTCAGGCAGAAATGAGTAAACGCTACCTTTTGTACGCGCTGGCGGTCTGCTTGTTCCTGGGGGACGCGCAGGGTCAATCGGAAGAACTTAACGAGGACTATGAAATCTTTAAACTCCCGCATAACACCGGGATTTATTACGAGAAGACCCGGACGCTACGCGCATCGCACACCATCTGGAAACTTGTCACCCATCTGCAGATCCAGGACTTCTTGGACCAAAAGCCAGACATCAGGATGCACATGAAATACCTGAGGGACTTGTGTACGAAGTTCCACGACGACCCCTGCTCGGACGTCAAAATCGAATCAATGCTGGTCGGTAAACTTAACGACACCCGCAAGTATGAGGAAATGTTGCGGAGTATTCCACGGAATGAGGAAGCGTCAGGGACCAGGAAAGAACGAGGAGCACCACTAGGCTTCATAGGTAGCCTTAGCAAGAGCTTATTTGGAACAATGAGTGAAGACGACGCCGCTTACTACGACTTCGAAATAGACAAGTTGCGGGCTGACCAGAAGCAACTGGCCGAGATCGTTGGGAATCAGACGCATATTCTACGATCGGAGTTTAGTGATATGCACCAAAACCTGGAGAAGATCAATAATCAGACAGCGATGTTAGCGCACCAAGCCAACGTTCTCGCCCGAAATAGCGATGCAAATGCGAACAGCATACAAAGATTACAGTACCGAGGGCTGGTGGAACAATGGCTAAACGAACTAGTGAGGCACGTTGAGGATTACCGCGCTAGTATAATTATCCTTGCCACCGCAGTCCTCTTCGCCAGACAAGGAGCACTGCATCCAGCAATACTTCCCTACCAGCAATTAATGGGCGCGGCCCAGCAAATACAACAACGCACCAGCTACGATTTTCCGCTGACGGAGCAAGAACTTCGTTCCGAAACGCTGAATGCAGTGAGTGACCTACAGTTGAGCTTCTACAATGGAAATCTGATTCTCCAGATAAACATTCCGCTGTTGGACAAAAAAACCGTTTGACCTCTACCTGTTACACCCTTGTCCAGCCAAGCAACTGGTAACATCTAACCATACCGTCGCAGTATTTGTGAAGCCAAGAGTTCCGTACCTGGCAGTCACCACGGATGGGCAATGGTACATCACCCCAACAGAACGGTATCTGCAAGGATGCAAGACCCATCACGGGCAATACATCTGCCAGATGACACTGCCTACATACAACATCAAGAAAAGGCCTACTTGCGAGACGATGCTTCTGAGCAACCAACAGAACGCACCATGGAGCACTTGTGATCTCCGTGCACTTGCCACCGAGGATGTGTACTGGACTCGTCTGGAAGCCAGCAACAGTTGGCTATTTTCAAGCATGAAGCCGACCGAGATCAAGGTTAATTGCAAAAGACGTGTTGCCGGAAAGGAAGTGTTAACAGATGCCGGAGTCCTTCAAATAAGACCAGGATGCACGGCAACGACGGGGACGACGAAGCTCATTGCCCAGGAATTTCCGACGACAGCTGAGGCTCACACCTACATCCCGGTAGCCTCTCTCAACCTCACGCTGGTCGCACCCGACCTGCAAAAGCCGGAGATGGCACCCCTGGTGGACGAGATCCTCGCACCTGTCGGGGGAAATAACAACGACTGGGAACACAGCAAGAACGCGATGACCCTCAAGGAACTGGAACACCGGGCTAAGGAGCTGCAGACTCACCAGAGAGGCGCCAGGCATAACATGATCATCTACAGCGGGATGAGCTGTACCGCGGTAATAACGGTACTAGTACTTGTGTACCTGGTTTATCGATGGTTCACCAAACCCTCATCCCCGCAACTACGACCTGACCCTTGGGGACCGCGAGACCAAGAAGGAGTATTTGCAAGGCCAGAAATAATCCACCATCTACCAACACCCAGAGTTGAACTGTACGAGGTACCCAGCCCACCGCCACCCATGAGGCTGGAACCACCCTGAGCAATCCTGCCACCGCCGCCAAGGGCTCCGTCCGTGGATAGCTTCACGGTCATTTAGGGCGGACGCCACCCGGCCGTTCCAGGAGACCAGACGCCATCCCCGATTGCCACCAAAGATAGCGTCTTGGGGGAGGATGCTGTTACGAACGAGCCGCAGCGTGACGTGATTACGCAACCTACCACGCTGACGGAGGCGGACAGCTCGCAATGTCATCATTTTCAATATACAGGTATGAGCCGGTAAGTAGGTGACCCGGAATGGTTTTCCTAAAATCGGTCGACAATTGGGAAACATGCCATCAAGAAGCTGAATAGCGAATACCATCCCCGCCAATAACCATCCGTCGGAGATAAAAGCCGCCGCACCCCTGACCCAGCAGCCTAGTATCGTGAAGTCGAAGACAATGTGCTCTTCGAAGGTGCCGGACGGGACGCGTTGCACCTTGTCACTGGAAGTACTCCGACACTGAAGAACCGGCCTAGGTCAGGAATCACCGCTAGGACACCCGTCAGCTAGGGCTATACGGCGACTCAGGATTCGGCTTCCTTGGTGGCAGGTCTCTAAAAAGTCGACTCCCGATCATCCGAGATACACCGCTTCACCGGCTCATCCCTACCTAAATTCCTCCTCCTACCTATACAATTTCATTACGTGTTCTCTATACCTATGTTCATTATTCATCGTATATTTTCTATTTGTTAAACCTAGCGTCGTTATATATTTTCTATTATATTCTTTTATTATTTTCTACTATATTTTTTTCTTCGTTATGTAATTTATCGAATCTAACGCCATTATATATTTTCTAGTTGTCAACCTGTCAATACTTCCATAATAAATTAACTTCATACTGCGTAAACCCAAAGGTTACATTTTTCCTCAAACAGACCGAATTCTCCTTCGAACCTGCAGGTCCACTTTTGTGGTTTGAACAAGCAACAACCCCCGGCAAGAGCAGTCTAGCCGCTCAGACGGTTCTTGTCTAATAACGTTAACGGAAGCAAACGCAAACGCACGCAGGTCGTTTGCTCGTAACACATACGATAGTTTGGCGTAGTGGTTATAGGCGTGCGAATACTTAGTAATGCGAGCGAACGTGAGTTCAAATCCCGGTTAGGACAAATATTGCGGTGGTTTTCTTAGCGAGCTTAAAATGCGCTTTAATCGATATCGGTAGATGCGGTCAATTGTCCTTTGTTAGGGAGCTTTGTATTCAATAATTTTTTTCACGTGCATCAAATACTATAATAGATAACAAAGCATTTTATTTCTGGCGATGGTATACGTAAATGTGATATTAGTTTCACAAACGTGATACTTCACTGGTACATACGTGGTACGTGTCTTTGTTATGTACTTGACAAGTACCTGCAACACGCCCTTGTTGCGGACATCGGGCAGCAAATGTACCGCTCATGTGCGGCACTTAGTACATCGCACATGGCAATCGCGACAGACATAGTACATCATCGGTACATAAATTTGTTTGCTGGGCTGTTAGGTAGGCTAAGAATAGATTTAGGCCGGGTTGTTCCAACCTTTTGGTAAGCCCATCCGGTGGGTAGTCCTATACTTTTATGATAGGATACCTGGAGGATAACATTACCGAGAGGTTGGAACAACCCACCCTTAAGTATAGTTTTGTTATTCGTAAAATCACCAACCATAATTAATAAACCAATAATTAAAAAATAATTAATTAAACCTAATCTATTCTTCTGCCTTGTCTATTCTTTCTTTTCGAAAGTAAACTTCGCTAAATTTACGGAAATCGCGATAATGATTGATTTTAAAAATAATCGAAATGTTTTTCCCTGTGGACCAGTATAATTCCCCGACTTTTCCCTGACTTTTCCAGACTGACATAATTCCCTGATAATTCCCGGCTTTCCCGGTCTATCGCCATCCTGTCTTTCGGCTGGTGCTCTCCTGCTAAACTAATTTTAGCATGAAGGGCGCCCATTGATAGTCCCGATCACCTCCCTTAAATTCCTAAATTTATACGATTAAACGAACTTACCTGTAAGTGAAGTTCGATCGTAATTTTATGGAGCGCCTCTTCCGATAGATCACGTTGTAGTTTCCCCTATCATGCCCGAATTACCACACGCTTCAAAGCCATCTAGGGACTTCTTGTCCTCAGTAGGTGGCGTCTCTACATTCTCATTATTTAAAGTGTTGCCGTATCCACGGGAAATTGTCGATCCGACAACGGGGGTTAAAATTCTTTTCTTTTTTTTTTTTTTTCTGCGTGGGATGTGATCTATTGGAAGAGGCGCTCCATACAATTACGATCGAACTTCACTTACAGGTAAGTTCGTTTAATCGTATAATTCTATTTCGCGCCTCTTCCGATAGATCACGTTGTAGATGTTTAAAGTTAAGTACGGCAACTATATGATTAAGGAGTTGTACTCAGAGTAATCTCAATAGCGCACTGAAAATTGTATTTCACTGTTTATTTTTAGGTACAACACAAATATTATACCTTATCTTGTGAAAATCTAAGGAAACATATTATAAAGACATAAGTCAAGTTTGACCATATTATATGATGAAACAAAACACCTTTCAATATAGGGAAGTAAAACCGAAACAAAAAACCCTATTGTACATTTCATAGGGGCTTGGCAATCAAAAGCATGCCACTTTAGAGAAACAAAAAGAAAAATTGTCCATTTTATGAAACGACAAGAAATTCCTTTGTTGTAGTAGGGTAAGACACAAATAGAATCCTTATTATATATCCCATAGGGCTTTTTTTTTTTTAATCATGTAAGATCGCTTTTGCAAACGCAGAACTTTCCGGAATGATCGGAAGGTCATAAAAGCGCGCGAAAGATTTTGAGCTGTCTGTCCAACCTGCCGCTCTTCTAATACTGTCAATCCCAACGCCCTTTCGTTTTCCGGCTGACGACGATGCGTGGCGCGTACTATGCGCTGAGAATTTTTCTGTATTGACGCCGCTGTCCGTCAACATTTTCTTTACCCACTTCGCCAACGTTTGAGCGGAGGCTTTGTGATGGGGCTTTTTCAAGGTAACGAAGAGGGACTCGGTATGCCCTCGAAATCCTTCCGTTCTTTCTATATAGCTTTCAAGTGTTGTTACTATGCATATGCTTTTGTTTTTTGTATATTTTGGTAAAATTAGTAGTGGTTGCGCCCTACTACGTCCCGATGTCTTTACCGTGTCTGGAATTTTTATCTGGATCCCGTCTGAACTCCTCTCGATAAATTGTAATTTTATCAGAGACAGAGTTTGCATTCGTTGGCCAGTAACTAGAGCGAGGAGTGTGGCAAGTTTTCCGGTCAAAACCTCCAAGGCTAATTGCTCATTTCTTCCCAGGGAATTTAGATGGTCTAGTACTATTTTGGGGTCCCAAGTTTGCTCATATCTCGGTCTTGAAGGACGGAGTTCGGAGATTCCTTTGAAAAGCCGTTTAACACAAGGATCCTGACCCACGTGTGGGCCTACGACTAGAGAGATCGCTGAGCGCAGCGAATTCAGTGAACCATGGGAGGATCCTCCGTTGAACTCCTGGGTGAGGAGTGATATTATTTGATGTATTGACGGCTTGTACGGATCGATCTCCGATTTTTCACAGAAATTCCACCATTTCCGCAAAGCACTGTCGTATTGCTTTATTGATGATGACGTAACGGAGTGATGCCGTCACACAGTAGGAGAAAAGCCCAAAAACCTGGCCAAAACCTCAAATGACCTTTGACGGGAATGAAAATTGGCTTACAGGGGTTTTCAAGGTCGCTGATTACGAATCTGAAAGCCAAATTATCGTAAACAAAATGGCCGATCCAATATGGCTGACATGAATGTTAAAAAGTTGCCAGATGTCGACAAAAATTGGTATTTACGGGTTTTCAAGGTCGCTGATTACGAATCCGCAAGCCAAATTATCGTAAAAAAAATGGCCGATCCAATATGGCTGACATGAACGTTAAAAAGTTACCAGATGTTGACAAAAATTGGTATATACGGGTTTTCAAGGTCGCTGATTACCAATCCGATATCTATTGTTTATAACTTGCAACAAAGAGCTTACAGCAAATTGTTATAAACAAAATGGCCGAGTATCCTGCTAAATAGATAAATTAATATATTTAAAAAAATCATCATAATAAAATAAACGTGAACAGTGTATTCTACGCAATTATTATTTTTATTTCCAAAATACATACGGAACGTTTCAAAAATAGAAAATTTATCGGATAAATGCTCGCTGATTATCAGAAATACTTCTTTCCTTGTCAGCACCAATTCTTTGTAACCGGATCCTGTAATAAAGACATAAAATTGTAGAAAATTGGTGTTAAAGGAAAAGATAAAATTTTCAATTAATACAAAAACTTGAACAATGTACATTATTTTACCAAATAAATAACCGCAATAATTGAAATAATTTAAAAAAAATTAGACAGAAAATATTGACATGGATTTGGTTAAAAGAAAGCTTTGCTTACTATATAATATATGTATATTCAAATATTTTATTTGAATGTTATAACATTTCATTCATATTTAAGAAATTTTTATGTGGTTGATTTTAATATGTATATATATATATATGCATACGTATATATCATAATTAAATCACAGAAAATTTATATATATATATATACACATCCATATATATTAAAATAATTTATTTCAAGCGTATAACAGCCGTCTTGTCCGTTATGATGCTACTTCACCCATTCTCAGGTAGAGGCGCAGAGGCTGCTCAATAGTGCCGCGTGCACGCTCGGCTACCGCACGATGCGAAAAAAATCATAACGGACAAGACGCACGTTTTCCGCAGGTAACTCTTGTAAATTTCGAAAGCTTATACATTAAACTAAAGGCCGAGACTAGGAGCTTTGCAAAATGTGACAAAATATATAACTTTTCGGACCGTTGAAAATATAAGTTTTCAAAATTATTCAATTTTATTTATGCCGAAGGCTATACTACATTTCAATCATTTATACATAAACTTTAGATTCAACCGATGTAAAAACATGTTCTACATACCTCCAGAAGTCGTATCCATGTTGCAGAATTGAAATTAAACCCGTCACTTTCAAGTTATGGGTTTTTGAAGTCAGCGTTATTTTCGTCTGTTCAGCGCGTGACACGTACACTCTTCACGAACACTAACTGCCAACTGACGCTGCGGCGCAGGTATACACTTAAAGGGCTTTCCCTTCCACAATAGAATGCAGTTACTAGTCCTCTACCTGAATGACTACTCAACTGACCCTATTTCGAAAATTTATTTTTTGGGGTTTTGGCCAGGTTTTTGGGCTTTTCTCCTACTGTGCGTCATGAGATCCAGTGACTCCTCGGGAACGCTCCTTAGCTGGAAGGCCTTCCGGATAACTTCCCTACCTCCAGGGTAAGGTCTTGCCAAAGCGGGTGAGGTTGTCTGTCAGAGGCCAATAGCAAGTTTTTATCCGGGTGTAAAACTATTGATTTCTTAATTAGTAAGGCTCGGAACAGAGGATACCACGGTCGGTTGGCCATTTTGGCACAACAACAACAACTGTTGCTCTTTCATCCTCGATTTTTCTTAGCACCTTTGGGATAATTGCAAATGGTGGAAACGCATACGCGAGCTTGAAATTCGTCCAGGGTATCCCTAACGCATCGATTGTCATAGACTCTGGATCGCGGTACCACGAAATGTAATTTTTGCACTTAGCATTAGTACGAGATGCAAATAAGTCGATATCGGGGATTCCTAATGCACCAACGACTTCTTCGAATGCCCAATCCGCTAGGGCGCATTCCGTTTCGTTCTCTAACCTCCGCGATTCGAAATCTGCCCCCGCGTTTTCTCTCGTGCCAATGTATGAGGCGACTATGTTTAAATTCCTTTCCGCACACCATCCCCAAATCGATCTTGCTAAATTACTCAGACTCTCAACACGCGTTCCACCCATTCGGTTAACATATGCAATAGCTGTCGTATTGTCTATTCTCAGTAAGATATCGCCTTTTCGCAATTGATCCGCAAAGCATTCAAGGGCAAAATATGCTACCAATAACTCCAAAAAATTTATATGCAGTTTTTGCTCCTCCGCGTTCCAAAATCCGTGAGATCTCTTACTTCCGCATACTGCCCCCCACCCAGACATACCGAGAGTTTTCGGTGAATCCGCACGACCCCCTCCTAAGGCTAAACCAACACAGACACTCGCCGTATGCATGAGGCTCGTTCGGGAGGGGATAGGCTGCCAGTGGTGCTTGTACCGAATCTTCCGCGTTATGCCGATTTCGTATAACTCGAGACATTTCATACGTGAATAGCCATGATCACACCGAACACGGCAAAGAAGGCTACAAATGATTTCTCGAACCGAACGGAAATAAAATAAACCCACCTGATGCAAATATTGATTTTCAAAAATTGTTAACGAAATTAGAGTTAAATATCACTCAAGTGGACTGAATTATTGATTCTCAGAAGTTAAGAGCAATATTTGGGACAAAACGTAACAGGTAAGCGGAGGCTAAATCATTGAAGAGAGCATGTTGAAAATTCATCTTTCAGCAATCAATTTTATTTAAAACATCTGTTCGGAATACTAATATTCAATGTAATGCACCGTTGACTTTGCTACGTCAAACTCTTAGGCGAATCGCGACAGAAGTTTCTTCAGACAGGTGCTTCCTGGGCTGAACGCCTTTTTTGAATCAGAATTAACATTTCCCCTGTCCTGGAATTTTTTTACGATGTTCAGAATGTCACTTCTCGAGGCACTCGGCCGTTCCGAGGATGTTGCCACAAACAATCGGAAATATCCTGAAGACTTGTACCCCGCTCATGGATCCGTACAATCTCGAGCTTTTCCTTAACACTGAATATTATTTGCGGAATCAGACTACTTTCCTGAAGTTAAATCACGTAATAGCGTCCGTCAACCACCCGCTTTAACGCAGATAAAAAATAAAAAAACAATAGACTAAAAATAAGAACAAAGTGTTTGTTCACCACACGATAGTTTTCACACGCAATACGTTAAGAAACTCGGATAAAAAAATATGGCTTCGATAAGAATAGGGAGGAACAGGTCTCTAGCTATGCAATTGATTAATGACAGTCCAGATTTTGTTTTGATCTAGTTTCGTTTTACGCATCGATAGAAATATTTTGAAAACGAAAAAGTTTGGAAAATATTTCTATCGACGCGTAAAACGAAACTAGAATAAAACAAAATTCGGACTATCGATACCGCGGGGGTGAGCATCCGGCAGGCCCCACTGCGTTCCGCTTGAATGAGCTTAGAGTACCGAAAAAGATCGTAAACCCGTAGTGGACCTATTGCGCAAACATGATAGTTCGAATTCGGGCCCCGTGATTGGTTCTAAAGCGTTTACCTGACAATAACAATTGCATAGCTAGGGACCTATTCTCCCTCATTCTTATCGCAACAAGTGTCTTATGTGAGTTTCTTAACGTATTGCGTGTAAAAATTGCCGTATGATAAACGATTCCTTGATCATTTCATGGTGAAGTTATTATTGATTATCGAATAAACTTTTGTGTGGTGAACAGACACTTTTTAGTAATAAGGAAAAACTATCGTGTGGTGGACAGACACTTTTTTCTTATTTTTAGTCTATTATTTTTTTATTTTTTATCTGCGTAAGCGGGTCCCGGTTAACAGACATTAGTGTATGATTTAACTTCAGGAAAGTAGTCAAATGCCGAGAATAATATTCAGTGTTGCGGAAAAGATGGAGATGGTACGGCTCCATGAGCGAGGTACGAGTCTTCAGCATATTTCCGATTATTTTGCGGCAACATATCCGGATCGGCCGATTCCCTCGAAAAGCGGTATTCGGTACATCGTAAAAAAATTCCAGGAAACGGGAAATGTTAATTGGGATTTAATAAAAGTCATTCAGCCCAGGAAACGCCTGTCCGAAGAAGTCAAGCTAAACATTTGTTTGACGGTGGAAGAGGGGCTAAATAAGCCTCTGTCTCAAATCGCCCAAGAGTTTGACGTAGCAAAGTCCACGGTGCACAAGGTTCTGCGTTCATACAAATACAAGCCTTTTAAATTTCAAGCCCACCAGCAGCTGAGTAATCCTGATACTCAGAGTCGTATGGTTTTCTGTGAAAGTATGATCAACCATTTGAATGCAGACCCAGGCCTCATCAACAGGATCTGTTTCTCAGATGAGTCGACAGTGGTGCGTGTCGGTTACCAAACAGGCAAAACACCAGAAATTGGTCACATACGAACCCACATCGTTTAATACAATCACATACACAGTACCAAGAAAAGCTGAACGTGTGGGCTGGACCCTATGCCAACAAAATAATCGGACCATTCTTTGTGGAAGGGAATCTCAATGGAGAAAAGTATCTGAGGATGCTCAGAGAGCAGATAGTACCCGCATTGAGAGCACTCGAAGAGGATGTGAGTAAATCTTTGTCAAAGTTCTCTGTTATTTAATAACATGCTTGAATTTCTGCTATTTTTGTTTGGTCAAGGGCCCAATATGGTTTCAACAAGATGGTGCACCGCCACACTTCACCGTTGCCGTTAGAGAGTATCTCGATGAAGAGTTTCCCAGACGTTGTATTGGGAGAGGTGGTCCGCTCCAATGGCCTCCCCGCTCTCCAGATTTATCACCTCTCGATTACTCTCTGTGGAGTTATGTCAAGAACAGGGTGCACACTGACCAATCGATAGAGAACCTCGCTGTGCTGCGGGCTCGAATACTCGACATTCTTAATAACGTGCATCCTCAGGCTATCGAAAATATGAACCATGCCTTTTATGACCGCCTGGGATATTGTAGTGCAGCGGAAGGTGGACATTTTGAACACATTATTCGGCGAAGAGTCGAATGAATAGAGTAATTGACCATCAAAAGATGTACTGATCCAATTTCTTCTGCTCATTGCAATTGTTGACTCTGCTATGACGCTACAGTCTTCTTCTACACTCTGCCAAGCCTAGCTGCACAAAAATTAATTAGAAAATGCGCGCCGGAGATTACTGTCAACTAAGAACTTTGACAGCAAGGCTTCTCTGTACACCACCAACGGACTACAAATACCTGCAAGGAAGCTCCTCGGCTAGCTACGAAACAAGAACGCTTAATGCTCGTTAGACGAGTGGAAATTGTTCACCGAAGATCGTCGACACACTACCAACTTTCGAAATGAAGCTTCTCCATACACTGCAAGGCCTCGCCAACGTTGTTGCTAGCTCTCGTTTCCTCGATCTGCATTTGATTCTCGGTTACTCTTCGCAGTCTGTTGCCTAAGCTCAGTTTGGGCAGCTGCGCCGGCAATATTTCTCCTATGGAGTTAGCGAGCGATCAGTCACTAGGTACGTAAGATACAAAGTTCACAGAAATCAAAAGATTCACAAAAATTCAGAACAAGTGTATTTAAGTTTTGAAGAGTGATAAACTCCTCAGTATTTTCATAATAGTCAGTCACTCTCACCTTGCTATTTTAGAGGAAGCTACGATGTCCTGGGACGGCAACATCATGTTCGACTAGAAATATTTCAATCTTCTCGGATACCTGATCGTCGATGTACTACAAACTCCTACGACAAAGCCCCTCCGTACACTATGAAACCTTGCTAAAGTGTACTACATTTGGCAGCGGGTTATTGGTTAGCCCTCCTTGAATTAGGGCGTGGACAATATTCCCCCTTAGGATTCAATCTCTGATAAGTTCGTGCGTACACCATAATTCAACAGTAATTGTGGTTTTCGATTAACCTATGATCATTGATAAATTTTACCCTTTTGATTTAGATCCAAGGACGTGATCGGTGGATGGCAGTCTTATCCGTGATGACTCCATTTCCTACATTTTACTCTGATAAAATGATATGTTATGTTATTGTTAAACTAAAGTTGGCACAAACACTGTAAACCTGTTCACAAATTGTGAATTTTTACTAAATTGAATACTCGGATTCCGAACAGATGTTCTAAATAAAATCGAGTTCTGCAAAATCAATTTTCGACGATGTCTTCAATGATTTAGCCTCCACTTACCTGTTCCGCTTTGTCCCAAATATCGCTCGTAACCTCTGATAATCAATGATGTAGTCTACTTGATTGATATTTAACTTAAAATTCGTTGATAAATTTTTGAAGATTAATGTTTGCATAAGGTGAATTCGCTTTATTCACATTCGGTTCGCTAATTTTCATTTGTAGCCTCTTTGCCGTGTTCGATGTGATTATTGCTGTGCAAATATAAAATGTCTCGAGTTAGCGCAGAAGATTCAGTAGAAGCACCACTGGTCGCCCACCCCCACCTGAACGAGCCTCACGCATACGGCGAGTGTCTGTGTTGGTTTGGCCTTAGGAGGGGGTCGTGCGGATTCACCGAAAACTCTCGGTAGATGCGTCGCTATGAATTTCTAAACAAAACTTTGGGGGTCTTATTGAACTCCCAGCCTTTTCGATCGCCGTTTCCCACCAATAAAACTCCTTCCGTAGTTCTCGAGCTATCATCATATTACTGTCAAAAGATTCATTATTTTGTTGTAAAGCTAAGTAACGCGCTCGCTCGAATAATTTTGTGTGGACGAAACCGTAAGGAACCGCTGGGCAACGTGCTACCACCGTACCTACGAACCTGGCGAACTCTCGTATCTTACATTGTTTAATCTGTTGAAATTTTTGGGCTAGCTGTTCCACCTTATTCTTTTCATCATTTGGCAATTCCAGGAGCATTTTATCGAAATCAAACCAAAACCCCAGATATTTACACCTTTTCGAAGGTGTGTCCTGAGATTTCTCAAAATTGATTACAAATCCCAATTTTTCAATGAGGAGGATCGAGGTTCTAATATTTTCTTGACAAATTGCAAAAGACCGTCCCATGACTAAAATGTCATAATAACCGATATAAATCCTCGACCACGCAAATGTGCGACTATTGGTTTAACCTTTGTGAAGACGTATGGAGCCGTTGATAGACCGAATGGTAAGCACGTAAATTCGAAGAGTATACCGTTAAATTGGAACCTCAAGTATTTCCTATCTGTTTCTAACACTGGGATAGCATAGTAAGCATCCCATTCGCGTTTGAAAGAACGCAGTCTACCTCCCATTTTACTTACCGGTATTTCTAACGCCTCCGAAAAGGACGATTGTCCGTTTTCCGCCTGGCATCGTCTCGGCGATGGCTGTACTTCTGTCTCGAAGAGTTGTTCTGGCTCTTCGTTATTTGCGGGTATTTTTTCCCGCCTGATACCGTTGACCTCGGGTAATAATTTCCCATAGGGCGACGAGGCGGGACCTTGGCGTTTTTTGAAGCCTTTGATGGTAAGGTTGTTCGAGTTGACTTTAATTCTCGGAACGCATTCTCCAAGGCTTTTGCCGCCTTTACTTTTTCCTCGAGACCTTTCCCGAATAAAAATTCGTCTGCTGTTGAGGAAACCAAGACGTCTTTTAGCGAGGTGTTTAGATTTGCCAAGATTAGACTCTTTCTAATTGACGATTCGTTATGCCGGAGGTCCGCGAGGAGTCTACCTACGTCACTCGACCGTTCTAATAAGACGAGTTTTTCGTGTTTATCGGTCAAAATGCTTTGAAACATTTTTCCAATTGCGGCGAGGCAAGCTGCGATTTTTAATTGTTCAGAGTGATTCTCTCGTCTCTTTTGATAATTGTTTCCGACAAGATAGCTTTAACCTCTGGATTGATCAAAGGTGGGTCGATACACGTCGCATTCTTGGGAGGTGGATACTTCTTGACGATTTGTTCTCTGTTCTCCATAGGAAGCCCTTTTTTTTAAATCTCTTCCCATCTTATTACCATTTCGTTAGATATTCCTTGATCCAATATGCGATCTTCCAAAAATCTTTTTCCCATTACCTCAAGGATCTGTGGCTCGATAACGGGTTCGTCCTCTAGTTGTGTAATTTTTGGAATACCCATTTCTCCCTGAAGCGGGACGCTGGCAATGTTTGACTGTTCTGGGGGAGGGGAAGAAGGAGCTGGACGTGTCTCCCGAGAATCATTATTGAAGCTTTCATTATTCGATGAGCCAGGGATATTAACCCCTAGCGCGTTTCGGACGATATCGTCCATGCTAACTTCGGATAATCTCTCTCCGCCATCGGATTCGTCGGATCGGTTCTCCGATCTCCTCTCGACGTTATGGCGTCTCCTGGTATGTCGTCGCCCTCTCTCCGAAGACTCGAAATCACGATGGTGTCCTAATAATCGAGACAAGTCGTGGTGTTATCGAGGGCGCTTCCTCTGTACGTCTAACGTACAGTAATGTTCAATGATGGGGTCTCAGTGGCTCACTATTCTTTCTGGACCAAAACTAAAACGAGTTTTCACTCTGGCGAATTTCATGTGCCAACGCTGAAAGAAACAGTAGCCAACAAACAATTGGGTTCAATTGTTTGTCGGCTGCTGCTTCGTTGGGCATAGGCACACGAAATTCGCGAAGATAGAAACTCGTTTTAGTTTTGGTCCAGAAAAAATAGTGAGCCACTGGGACCCCATCATTGAACGTTACTGTACATGCTTTATAGGTTAGGGCCTAATAAAGCGATCTATGAGATCTTTTTCCCCGTAAAAAGCCGAGAAATATCTCTCTTCATGTAGGTTAGGGCCTACAGAAGTGGCTTGCGGCGAAAATATCCGTTTTCCGAATTGTTTCTAACCTAAAATCAAATTACATACTTACTTTTACGCTTTTTCCGATGTTTTCCGCTTTTGAGTCGTTCCTCTAGTTTCGCAATTCTTTTTTCTAGCCGGCTCACCCGGTTTTCCTTCGAAGATCCGCTGTTATCACTCATTTTTTATCTGAATGATTTTTAGTGCGTGTGGCACTTTCGACACACAGAAGAAGAATGAGAATGTAAAGATGCCACCTACTGAGGACAAAAAGTCCCTAGATGGCTTTGAAGCGTGTGGTAATTCGGAAATGATAGGGGAAACTACAACGTGATCTATCGGAAGAGGCGCGAAATACAATTGCGTAGAAACTTTACAGCGGGTTGTCTCAGGCCCCATCAGACCAGTCTAAGTGCGCCGTGATACCGGCCTACTGAACTTACCTACTAGAACGGACTGAGTAAGTCAGAACTCAACATATACGCAAACGAATACCCACCAGGGAACGTGGGATCTAAGGTGTTATCCAAGGCCTTATCTCCCTCCGGTCTAACAAGGCACCATAAGATTGTGACCTCAAGAAGATCCACCTGAGCTCTTCTAGAAACCAAGCTCACATAACCCTCGTCGATCAATCTCAAAACCATCCCGACCTAGAAAGAAGGATCCAATATTTGAGGACTAACCGGAAGAGCCACCTAGGCCGCAGTCAGTTGGTACGCAGCGGGTTGGCACTGGGAAAAGCTCCTGAATCATATTCTTCAGATAACCATTAAAATAATCAAGAACACACCTAACCCAAGAAAAATAAGGTAAAAGAATTAGTAATCAACCAACCAATTAAACTAATTAAAGTTTGAAATATACAAAATACCCCAAGACTGGCTACATTCCAATTGGAGATCAGCCTGAGGATCGGAAGAAGAAGACATTACATAAAAAAAGATTCTTCAAAAGCAATCCACTACCCAAAATCTGTGGGCTGTTCCGACAATTTATCAGTCAAATTATGTGGGCCAAAATTTGGGTTGGTTAGTATTTTTCACTTTTCACAGCGATCACTGACACCGAACAAAGAATTCAATTCATCTTTTTATAAAACGACATAGAGCTAGTTTACACTGCAGTGCATAGACTCAAATAATACGCATCAAGCATTTCAATCGACCCTGTTTACACCAAGCGTATCAGCCTGTATTGTATTTAATACGCATACTCAAGTACGATACGCCTTTTTGGTTCGTATCATACGCGACTAATACGTACCGTTTATACCGTAAGTGCTGATAGAACCAACTATACTTTGTTCAACGCAAGAATATACTTATTTCGCGCAACTTCGGGCAGAGTGGGGAGAGAGTAGGAAGTCCGTAGCAATGAAAACGAAATGAAACAAAGCTGTAGAGTCCCAGTCTTACGTGGAAGGTGCTGAATGGGCGTTCTGTGGGCAGAGACTTCACCGAAATGGACGAGTTTTCTTTCGAACATTCTTTCGTTGGACAAAGTATAGTAATATTTTGCTTACTACACGTATTAAGGACCCGGTGTAAACTAGCTCATACATAGCTTTCACACGATTCCATCGCCGCTGTTGCCCCCCACCCCCTACGGAAAATCCAAGTTTTTAAGGGGGGGCTCTAGGCGATTTTTACCGACATCAACTATTCTTTCGAATATCTCCGAAACGGAGGTTCCAATCGGATTGTCCTTCGGGCAGTCGATGTTTGACGAGGAATAAATTCGATCTATCATGAGAAATTTAGCGAAATAATTAATTTTTTTTTTTTTCGATCGCAAAGTGGGGGCGTGCCATCTATTTCGACTTATATCAAGGCCTATGCATCGAAAATGCAAAATCGGCTTCCTAAGCCCGATTCTGTATGAAATTCCGAACACAACCATCCGAAAACATCTTTGTTTTCGACAACGATGAAAACGTGATACGTATTCTACGAATTTGTGGTATTTAGAAAATGTCAACGGCTGGACGCAGCCATTATATTAGTTCCCAAAACGCCTGTAAGACGTCGCCGCGAGTTTTCTGCTTCTCGTTCTACCACAACTGTTACGTTGGTATGCTGGTACCACGTGATTCGACGTGCAGTCAGAGATGATTTAAAGACTAACAAAACGTATATTCACGATATAATACTTTTCAATGATTTCTGCAATGTCTTGGTAAGTGAAAATATTCAATCGATTCATAATTGAGCATTTTGTTCATTTATTTTCACTATTCTACAATTTTTCCATGGATTTTCAATACAATCATATGAAATAATATGTAAAGTGTTGTACTGCATATAATATAATTTCATGCTATACATCAGTCGTATTATCTATTATATAAAATCATATGAAAATACATATGGTAGAAATAAATCTTGCAAGTAGGTCAGTAATGTATCACTCAAACATCTTAGCGTGACGTTTCAGCCCTGATGAGGGCCCTCTTCAGACGAAACCAAATTTTTATTTATATTCAATCTGTTAACAAAAGTTATTCTTAAGTCTACTATCACAAGGATAATCTTAGCTAGAGTAATCCTAATCAAAACAGAACCATTTAACAAAGGTGTATCTAGTGATCAGAAGTATCTAGTTCAGTCTTACATGACATCAACAAGTTAGCAAATCAGTTACCCGGAGTTCATTATGCACTAACCTTTAACAAAACACAAAAAAGAGAAGTCCATGAGAAAGCTAGGTTGTCGTAAAAAATCCATAACCAGGGTTGACATCAAAGGGGTACACGTAATTCCAATTTATCCATCACAAAACCGTTTTAAAAGCTGAGATTTTAAAGAACTAAGATGATGACTAGTCAGATCTTAGGAAGACAGAGGAAAGAGCGAGTTGGGATCCGGCCGCGAACCAAAACAAACATACAGGTGGAACGATCATAGCTTCTATAGGCATTATCTTAGTAACTAGATTAGCATGACAGTTTGACAATCTATAGAGGTTTCCTTATTACCAACTTATACACGTCACTCAGCTTCTCTACATCTTGCCTAAGATTTACAGAATTACAATGGCTTACGATATTGCACATCTCTAGGATCAATCTTTTATAGAAGTGAGGTTCTTCCTGTAAAATCTTGACGTTCTTGTAATCAAATAGGTGGTCAGAACTAATCATATGTTGGGTGAGAGCGGTATATCGATCTTGACTCTCATTAATGTTTTTCTTATGTTCGTTGACCCGTGTGTGTAGGTGTCTGCTTGTTTGGCCTATATAGACTCGGTTGCAGTCCTTACAAGGAATACTATAGATAACGTGGGATCTTTTTTCCATAGGAAGAAGATCTTTACCTGAATCAAAGAGAGCGCTCAAATCTCTGTCCGATTTGCCTACAAACTTGATGTTAAATTTTTTAAACATGCGGTTCAAAGATTCGAAAAGTTCTGCTACATACGGTATAGAAATGAACGATCTCTGAGAGGTGAGGTTTACATTAAGTGATCCCCCGTTATTGTTAGGAATATCTAAGATCTTCTTCTTCCTGGATTCTATATGTTTACTCAGGAAACCAGAAGGGTAACCGTTATCCCGCAATACATTGAAAATTAGATGTAGATTTTTTTCTTGGAATTCATGATTGGACAGTTTCACACCTCTATCTACTGAGTTTCTGATCGTACCGATCTTGTAGGATATAGGGTGGTGTGAGTTGAAGTGTAGGTACCTTTGTGACCAAGTTGTTTTATGGTACCAGTCAGTTTTAATACCAGAAGGAAAGTTAATCACCAAAACATCCAAAAAGCTGATTTTGTTGTCCATCTCTCTCTCTATCGTGAATTGTAGTCTGGGATGGAATTGATTAAAGGTGTCCAAGATCTGGTTAACTTTGTCTGTTGGAACCGCTGTTAGAATGTCGTCGACATACCGAACATAAAAAAGTAAAGCAAAGTCTAGTTGGTTAATGCAATGAGACTCTAAGTCATCCATAACAAGATCTGAAAGGATGGGAAATAGTGGTGAACCCATTGGTAAACCGAAACCCTGAGAGTATGTGGTGTTGTTGTATTTGAAGATGGCAGCATCAAAACACAAATTTAAAGCCTTGACAAATTCATCAAAGGGGATAGGAATTTTATCCTTGAGTTCTGCCCACCGATTTTGAACAGAAGTTATCGCCGAGTCTTTAGGTACATTCGTGAATAGAGATACCACATCTAAAGAGACTAAAATATAGTCTGGAGGTAACCGGAAATCTCTAATGCGTTCTACCAGGGTGAAACTGTCTTTTACACGAGAATTCGGGGGTCTAACATTCGACTCAATCCAATAGTTCAACGATTCGGCTAAGAAGTACGTCGGACTATTGATGAAGGAGACAATTATCCTCAGAGGAGTGCCCTGTTTATGGATCTTGGGCAACCCATACGCTCTAGCCGGAACACTATTATTGGTCGCAATGTTTCTTTTTTCAGATTCTGTAATGAATTTCTTCGAGAGCCATGACCCCGCTAGTCTATTAGTTCTTAGTTGTAGCGAATATGTTAAATCGTATTTAGAAACTCTATAAGTATTATTATCTGACAGTTGTTCTAACATTTTTTGGTTGTAGGATTGTTTTGAGATAGCTACCGTGGTGTTACCTTTGTCAGCTTTTAAGAACATAATGTCTGGGCTAGACAACTAAGAACTAATAGACTAGCGGGGTCATGGCTCTCGAAGAAATTCATTACAGAATCTGAAAAAAGAAACATTGCGACCAATAATAGTGTTCCGGCTAGAGCGTATGGGTTGCCCAAGATCCATAAACAGGGCACTCCTCTGAGGATAATTGTCTCCTTCATCAATAGTCCGACGTACTTCTTAGCCGAATCGTTGAACTATTGGATTAAGTCGAATGTTAGACCCCCGAATTCTCGTGTAAAAGACAGTTTCACCCTGGTAGAACGCATTAGAGATTTCCGGTTACCTCCAGACTATATTTTGGTCTCTTTAGATGTGGTATCTTTATTCACGAATGTACCTAAAGACTCGGCGATAACTTCTGTTCAAAATCGGTGGGCAGAACTCAAGGATAAAATTCCTATCCCCTTTGATGAATTAGTCAAGGCTTTAAATTTGTGTTTTGATGCTGCCATCTTCAAATACAACAACACCACATACTCTCAGGGTTTCGGTTTACCCATGGGTTCACCACTATCTCCCATCCTTTCAGATCTTGTTATGGATGACTTAGAGTCTCATTGCATTAACCAACTAGACTTTGCTTTACCTTCTTATGTTCGGTATGTCAACGACATTCTAACAGCGGTTCTAACAGACAAAGTTAACCAGATCTCGGACACCTTTAATCAATTCCATCCCAGACTACAATTCACGATAGAGAGAGAGGTGGACAACAAAATCAGCTTTTTGGATGTTTTGGTGATTAACTCTCCTTCTGGTATTAAAACTGACTGGTACCATAAAACAACTTGGTCACAAAGGTACCTACACTTCAACTCACACCACCCTATATCCTACAAGATCGGTACGATCAGAAACTTAGTAGATAGAGGTGTGAAACTGTCCAATCACGAATTCCAAGAAAAAAATCTACATCTAATTTTCAATGTGTTGCGGGATAACGGTTACCCTTCTGGTTTCCTGAGTAAACATATAGAATCCAGGAAGAAGAAGATCTTAGATATTCCTAAAAATAACGGGGGATCACTTAATGTAAACCTCACCTCTCAGAGATCGTTCATTTCTATACCGTATGTAGCAGAACTTTTCGAATCTTTGAACCGCATGTTTAAAAAATTTAACATCAAGTTTGTAGGCAAATCGGACAGAGATTTGAGCGCTCTCTTTGATTCAGGTAAAGATCTTCTTCCTATGGAAAAAAGATCCCACGTTATCTATAGTATTTCTTGTAAGGACTGCAACCGAGTCTATATAGGCCAAACAAGCAGACACCTACACACACGGGTCAACGAACATAAGAAAAACATTAATGAGAGTCAAGATCGATATACCGCTCTCACCCAACATATGATTAGTTCTGACCACCTATTTGATTACAAGAACGTTAAGATTTTACAGGAAGAACCTCACTTCTATAAAAGATTAATCCTAGAGATGTGCAATATCGTAAGCCATTCTAATTCTGTAAATCTTAGGCAAGATGTAGAGAAGCTGAGTGACGTGTATAAGTTGGTAATAAGGAAACCTCTATAGACTGTTAAACTGTCATGCTAATCTAGTTACTAAGATAATGCCTATAGAAGCTATGATCGTTCCACCTGTATGTTTGTTTTGGTTCGCGGCCGACTCCCAACTCGCTCTTACCTCTGTCTTCCTAAGATCTGACTAGTCATCATCTTAGCTCTTTAAAATCTCAGCTTTTAAAACGGTTTTGTGATGGATAAATGGGAATTACGTGTTCCCCTTTGATGTCAACCCTGGTTATAGAGTTTTTACGACAACCTAGCTTTCTCATGGACTTCTCTTTTTTGTGTTTTGTTAAAGGTTAGTGCATAATGAACTCCGGGTAACTGATTTGCTAACTTGTTGATGTCATGTAAGACTGAACTAGATACTTCTGATCACTAGATACACCTTTGTTAAATGGTTCTGTTTTGATTAGGATTACTCTAGCTAAGATTATCCTTGTGATAGTAGACTTAAGAATAACTTTTGTTAACAGATTGAATATAAATAAAAATTTGGTTTCGTCTGAAGAGGGCCCTCATCAGGGCTGAAACGTCACGCTAAGATATTTGAGTGATACATTACTGACCTACTTGCAAGATTTATTTCTACCATATGTATTTTCATATGATTTTATATAATAGATGATACGACTGATGTATAGCATGAAATTATATTATATGCAGTACAACACTTTACATATTATTTCATATGATTGTATTGAAAATCCATGGAAAAATTGTAGAATAGTGAAAATAAATGAACAAAATGCTCAATTATGAATCGATTGAATATTTTCACTTACCAAGACATTGCAGAAATCATTGAAAAGTATTATACCCCCAAAAGCACCTATGGTGCAAAAACCTTTCGCCAAGTACATTGTACAAAAATGTCTTCATACAAAAAAGTATTGAAATCAGATCTTATTGCCAAGTAGGTGATATGAATATACAAAAATGTCGTCTTCATACAAAAAAGTATTGAAATCAGATCTTATTGCCAAGTAGGTGATATGAATTTGAGAGAATGACATTTACTTTATCTTGAATTATTAATAATTAGGCCTCAAAAATTGTTTTTATAGCATTGTCATTCTGCTACATGGAACCATGATGAATACGGTCAGAAGCAATGGAAGCTTCCATTGATTTTTTGAAAAGAAAAAAATTTGGAGGTAGTGGTACTTGGCGGGCATTTATATTTTCTTGTAATTTTTACAAAAATGCCCGCCAAGTACCACTACCACCAAATTTTTTTCTGTTTAAAAAATCAATGGAAGCTTCCATTGCTTCTGACCGTATCCATCATGGTTCCATGTAGCAGAATGACAATGCTATAAAAACAATTTTTGAGGCCTAATTATTAATAATTCAAGATAAAATAAATGTCATTCTCTCAAATTCATATCACCTACTTGGCAATAAGATCTGATTTCAATACTTTTTTGTATGAAGACATTTTTGTACAATGTACTTGACGAAAGGTTTTTGCACCAGAGGTGCTTTTGGGGGGGATTTCATTACTTTTTGTATCATCTCGATTCGTACCAAGTCTTGTTCATGATAAATTGTATAATTTATACATATGAAAAAATTATAAGTATTGAATTTGAAAATGACAAACGGTCGTATTATGGTGCTCGGGACCTTATGCCAGCTAACAAACCTGGACTTGTCGGTTTCTTTATTATGCGTTTTGATAAGCCATGAGTAAATATGAACAAGAAAATCACCATACTGGCAGCTATAATGCGATACTAGCTAAAACAGTAGCTTTTCTTTGTAACAAATAATACACTATACTTCTGAACTCTGTGGATTCGAAATCCAGGTAGAGTCAATCACTTTGTAACTGTGACGCAGGGAACATTTGAAGATCAGCCTCACATGAATGTAGAATTGAAACGAAAGTTGACCAAAGATTACTTTTAACATGAAGAAACTATGACGACGATTCTATCAAATCAAAAATTATAATGACATACATAGTGTTTACAAATTCACTCATGAATTTTGGTTTACTGGTAACAATGAAAAATTATCTATATTTTCGATATTTCCCAAGTCAAAATGACAGTTGATCGCTGGCTTCGATGGAAATAAATAGCACTCAGGTAGCCTGTAGAACCTTATATCTTGTCGTACTATCGGATCATAATTCACATTTTTGGATTCTTATAAACTATTCTTGTCACTGGATATGAACGGTTCGCCTAGCATTGTGATGTTTTAATAATAGTACAAATTGATGCGATTGTAAAAGGATCAAACAGTATTATTATCTTCTGCTTCCTCTTTCACTTATGAGTTCTGAGTTGTGACTTGTGAACAACATATTTGTAAAGTCAGCAGTTTCAAGCGCAGTGTTCATTGACTGTCCCATTGATCGGAAGGCAAAGTAGACTACAACGGGTCTAGAATTCAACTACTGAAAAATTACAAAAAAACATGCAGTGAAAATGAGAGAATGATCAATATAAATCCACAGAAATCTGAACTTATTCCAGATTGAGCATCATCAAGCTCAAATGTACTGTCTGAAAATAGTGTTTCTTTGATTTCAAGACTTTAATATTTCTATCGCAACTCGATTACATTCTGTGTCAAGCTCAATTTCTATAGATCATCAAGCTATCCTATAAATTGTAGAAAATTCTGCTACAACAAATCTATTTATAGTCTTCAAATAAATATATAAATATAGTCTGTGACAATAGTGTTTACCTCAAGTCGGACTTGAAAAATGTATGTTATTGATGATCATGTTCGATGCAACAGATAATACACACAACTTCAATGGTTATACATTGTGACGTGACCCTTATTCAGGCCTCGGGTCCAGACCGGATAGCTAGGCCTCGAGACCGAGTCAGTCGACAATAACTGGCAAAAGATCGAAAAGAAAATAATTAATTGAATTTTGGGCGCCAGACGAACTCTCTTCGTCACGAGACACAGAAAAAAAATGAAAAGAAATTAAGAAGCGAAAAGACACTGTAATAATAAGCGGCGACTAGCTGCAGTACCGCGGAGAGGGGTCGGGATCATATGAGGGAGTAGCGTACACAATAACGACTCGTGCCATATAAATTTTAACAAAATAAAAGAAATTTATTCAACCAAAAAAAAAGAAATAAACTAGATTGCACAACGTGATGCTAACAACAAAACAAATCGTATCGCCGCAGCGATCATGCACCTCGGGGTGTCACCCCTCGGGTCTGAAACAGCGGTTTATCGAGCTTTACAAAAATTAATCGTCAACAAGATCCGGCTTCCACGTAGGAGAGCAATAACAGGAAAAACTATCGCTTAGCTCGATACAACAATGCCTCGCAGCAACTTAAAACTAGGTAACAAATACAACAAACTGCTTCTTGGAAGCTACTCGGTGGCGGTGTAAAATAATAAAGGAAATAAGATCAACAATAACAAAGAAAACTGAATTCTTACAGACTCGAGGTCTCTTCTAGACTGAGGCTAGGCCCCTGCTTTACCGACCACCGTTTTATTTAACTTATTCTACTATTAACTATCCTACTTAATCTAACTCTGCCTCGTAGGCTAGCAATTTTTAAGAATTTAATATCTACTACGCTCAAGAACTATCAAACAGCCTACCGGCTCGACAGGCTTGCGCCTGCTAGGAAGCCTGACTCTCCTCGTGGGAGGAGGAGAGAGGGCGACAGTCACCGACTCAGGCTGTCTCGCTTGCACTCATGTGCGACAGTACCCGACTGACTAGAAAAGCGTTCGTACTATACTTGACGCGAAAATTTATTTATTTACCAGAAACTTGACTCGACTAGACTCTACCAGGACACAGGTAACGGCCTACCAACTCGGAGATCAGTTTAATTTGATCCACAATTATCAAGCCTCGTGGCTTTAGACAAGGCAATATGGCTGATGGCCGTTGCCGGATTCAAATTACCATAGGCGAAGTGAACTATCGCTTACCGTCTTCCAGCCAAGCGACGAACAAAACACCCTCGCGGGCGTAGTTCATCCTGAATTCCCTCGGGGAAAGTCCAAGAAGAACACCCACAGGCTACTTCCACTCACTCACAAATCTCTCAAAAATGCCTCGGGGCTCACTCAACAGCTCAACAACCAAAATGTCTTAATCGTAAGACCCAAAAACCAGGAACGCTTGGACGTATCTTTCCTATCTCAAAGCCTACGACAGAGTGACTAGACCGCATGGCGACAGTCCTGCGCACACCCTCATTACGCATTCATAGTATCGATTTGGCAATCGACCGCAGGATCGCTCACATGGCGGCGTGGTCAGACCACGCGCGAAAACTCAAAATAGGCCACGATAGAAGAATCCCTCGTTGTAGGATCACGGTTCGCAGGCTCTTGGGGGTGGCGGGAATCTCTTCCACCACCTGTATCCCTCGTAGCTGAGTGCCCTCGGCACTCCCCCGTGTCCTTTGGTACAGGAGGTGACTCTTCTTCTTTGTTGGCCGTCCGGAAGCATAGGCGCAGGGGTTTGACTACACCCCTTCGATTACTCCACCAACGTTCGCCGTATTCTCCGCCATCTCTTAGGCCGTGTCTCCCACATGGTAGAGAAAAGTGTAAAAGAAACAAAAAAAATCAGTCTTAACTCAACAGTCTTAAGTCGGTCACGGTCGCCTCTCGGAGTTAACTTTAGCCTCGGGGCTTACCCTAACTCATCCCTACAGTTTCAGGCACACCTCATACCCTTACTTAAGGTTGTCTAAGGGAGTTCGGGTACCTTGCAACATGCAATGTTACAACTCCCCCCCCCTTAGACGGACCACTGGGGGCGAAGCGCTAGCTAACTTGACCCATGGGCCGAACTCCGAGTGGCGGCCGCATACCGCGTCTTACAGCTATCGACTCTACGGAGTCGTATTGCTTAAATATAATATCACAGATATCACGCTTCCCCTGAGGAAACACTCTAAGTTTTCTTAGGGGAATTTTCCCGTTGTTTTTAAGTCATCACCCGTTGTTCTCCCCCCCTCTGCAGAAGGCAGAGGAGCAAAAACTGGGAGGAGGGTTCGACTCCTCGAACGTAAGAAAATCTAAATTCAAAAAAAAATATGTTGCAGAAAAAAATGTCCATAACCACAAAAAAAATTGATTGCCAAAACAATAGACTACCAAACACAAAATTACCAACCACACAAAAAAAAATAACATAAGAGACTACGAACCAACTCAACAAAAAGAAACTAAAAACAAAGCGTCAATGCTTAAAATGTGGCCCTCGGGGCTCTGCGAGCGGTCCCATCCGGACCTACTCGCTCGAAACGAAAAGAAACAAACAAAAGAAAACGACAAAAAAAAAAAACGCAGAACCACCCCACGACAGGGGAAAAAGACAAAAAAAAAAAAACGAAACGACAACCACCGAGGATCGTCAATCCCCCGAGAGGGAAGGGCAACCACGAGGTTGGGTGACTCAGGGCCTCGAAGCTGACGCCGCACATTGGTCTAAAACCGCCCAAAACACGCGCAAAATAGCAAAAAAATAATTGCAACCAATTTTTTTTTCATGTTGTGCCAGTCATTGCAGATGTTCTAATAAATCAAAAATGAGTAGTTATAAATCCAAAAAAAATGCATCATCGTGTTACAGTAGGTTAACTTTTACTTTTCGTAACGTGAAATTTCCCGATTATTTCACGAGCAGTTCTTTGTTCACTCATAAAGCAATGAAGCGTTACTTTTCACCCGTATAATAAATTTCTTGTTCGCACATGTTTCTCCAGATTGTGAACTTGATTCTCGCTTTTGAAAAACTGAAATATGGTTATTCTATATGGCTTAGAGTTATCAGCAGTTAAAAATAGGCATTTTTTGGATAAAAAAAATTGAAGCTATAAATTGAAATGGTATGGAACTTTTGATTCTCACCCGTTCTCACTCTGACTCTTTTTGGATAATTAAGTACTATTCCTGTATAATACGTAGAACAGAAAATTATTTGCTAATACTTGCAATCTTCGACGGGGTACATTTTTTTATTCAGCAGCTACACATCTTACCCAAATAAATTGACTAACATTTCCATATTTCTGCTGCCACAAGGCTTATTGGCAGGTTCTATGGTATCAATACGCTCAATACATATTCCAATCATTGTTCAAAAATAGTTGAACTAGTAGTGAAATACTCCGGCTTTTCGCTAATTGTTGCGATCTACGACAGGGCGTGATAATTTTAATTTTTCGCGCTTAATACCGTCACACTAGTTAACTCTGCATTCTAAGAATCTACAATCGGTAAGATAAGGTACTTCAGTGCCATCTCTTGCTTTCCACGGTATTTAATGCGGTATATTATATTATTACTGTAGTTGACCGCGCGTATGTGTATAGTTTATGAATCAGTTTAGAATTTATTTCGAACATGGACCGAACAGGTAAGTAAATTTATTGTTTCAGGCAGCATGAATTAGATTCAACAACTAATCTTAATCGAATATTGTAGATTTCCCTGCGCGGTCATTGATTAAAAAGTTTTAGTTTTAAAAAAATTCAATAATTTTTTTTTCTTGGAGACTGGCAATCACAAATTGCAAATAATTTTTTTTTTCTTGGAGACTGTCAATTACAAATTGTAAATAATTTTTTTTTTTTTTTTTCGTAATAACTTTTACATATGTGAATAAATTCTTTTTTCCAATTATAAAAGCAACTGTAAATGGGTGTTGGTCTTATGAATAATTATTTTTGAGTATGAATTGGATATTGCAAAAGGATTATTTTTCCGAACATACCATAATATGTGTAACATGTAGTTCAAAAAATGACAATCCGATGATTGATTTGAAAAAATTTCGTGAATACATTGCTGTACGCTTCGTAAATGTTTGAATCAATATAACTTCCGGACGAAATTTTTTATCGCCTAGGTCAAGGTCCCAAATTCAAGCTTGAACCTTTAGCTTCAGTCCACGTTTTTTTTTAATTCTTGTAGAGCGTCTAGTTACAAAGATATCACCATGTAAACATTATGCGCGCGTATCGTGTAGTTTCGGACCAATGTGCGCCGCCTCTGCGGCCTTCTTGGCCTTGGCCGCCGCCCGATCGCGGACGATTTTCAGGTGCCACTCGTAGCGGGTGGCTGGACAGTTCGCGGTAGTCACTCCCGCGGCCCCACACACATTACAGAACAGCGTCATCGGCCTCGTGCAGTCTCGGGCCCGGTGTCCCGCCCCCTGACACCTCCAGCAGCTGCTGAGGGCCCTGCGTTGTGCCTCTCGCTCAGCGGCCCTCGCCTCCCTCTCCTCCTGCTCTCGGAGCAGAGCAGCCGGGTCCGGGGGAGCCCGGTGGGCCCTCGGGGTCGATCTCGAGTTTCGAGCTCGGCGGGCGGCCGCTAGGGCTCGGATGGCCTCGTCGGCTACCCGGTGGGCGGCCTCGGCCTCTCGGTCGGCCTCGTGCGCGATCCGTAGGGCCTCTTGGGCCTGGAGTCGGGCCTCGTTGGCCGCTTCCTGGGCCTCGTGAGCCGCTTGTCGGGCCTCGTTCGCCCCCTGGCGCAACGCGTTGGACCGGCGGGTCCTGACGTCTACCTCTCTAGCCCAACGCTCGATCTCCAGGTTCACCCTTGGAACCGGGTTTTCACCCCTCGGAAGAGCCACGGGGACATACCGGGGATCTCTTGGGATTGCCCCCTGGGCCGTACGGCTGGTGGACCGCGTGCTGGCCATCAGGTCACGGCACGCCGCCCGGATGGCTTCGTCCTGACACGCGCCCTCGTGGACTGTAAGGAAATCCCACAAATTATGACCAACTCGAGGGTTCGGTAGTTCTCTACGGGTCGCCGGATTCCTCAGACTCAAAAGAAAAATAAAAAGAAAACAACTCCGTCTGGTCGGCCTTATCGGGTGGGTGACCTAATTACCTACTGCCCTTCTCTAAACCTCAACAAAAAAAAAGTATAACACGGAGCAAACGCGAAACGAACCTCAGCAAAAATTCCTATGACTCCTCGTCGGAAGTCTCCCCTTCCTCGGAGTCGCTCAGATTGACCTCGGCCTGCGGCGCGACGTACGGTTTGAAATCCTTCACGTGATGTCGCCCTATCGTTCGACCGGTCTCATCTTCGAGCTCGTATACGACCGGCGATACCACTTGGGTGACGGTATACGGCCCCTCGAATTTCGGAGCTAATTTCGCGGCGACAAAATTTGCGGCCGAGGAGAGGATGCGTTTACGCTTCCATACGCGATCACCTACGTTGTAGTGACCGGCTCGGTGCCGACGATTATAATAATGCGCCTGTCGAGTCCGTGCGTTCTGTAAGTGTCGCGTCGCAAGATCGCGTAGCTCTTGCAGTCGACGCATTCGCTCGGCCCACTTCTCCGGCCTCGGTTCGGGGATAGTCGCGGGACCCTCCTCCGAACGTCGGAGTTGTACTCGCGGCCGCGGTTCTCGACCAAGGTTTAAAAACGCTGGGCTGACTTTCAGTGAACTGTGCACCGCTGAATTGTACGCGAAACGGAATTCGTGCAGATGCAAATCCCAATCTCGGTGATCGGTCTCGATATAGGACGTGATCATAGTTTTTAGCACCCGATTCACCCTCTCGACCGGGTTCGCCTGCGCATGATACGGAGGTACGCGTGCGTGTACGATATTGTACTCGGCACACATATCGTCGATGGCTTTATTCGCGAATTCCGTGCCGTTATCAGTGAGGAATACCTCCGGGGTACCCCACCGCGACAGAATTAGATCCTCGAAAGCTACCCTAATATTTTTACCGTTCGCTTTTCGCAACGGAACGCACTCTACCCATTTTGTAAATAGGTCCTCGAGGACCAGCAGGTATTCGTAGCCTGCTCGGCTGCGGGGGAACGGACCCATGACATCGGCTGCTACTACAGCCCACGGTTCATCTACAATGCGATCTCCCATTAAGCCGGCGGGAGGTGCCTGTTCGACCTTGCATTGCTGACATTGTTGGCACCTTCGGATGGCCACCACAATATCTCGAAACATGCCAGGCCAATAATATTCCTCCCTCATTCGCGCATAGGTCTTCTCGACCCCTAAATGTCCGGCTTGCGGGTCTATATGCAGTTCTTCGAACGCTCGCGTCCGCTACTCCGCGGGGAGAACCATCTTCCATGGATTCAGTTCCTCTACTACGGGATCGGTCACGGGATTCGGCCTGTAATAATATAACCGACCTTCGAAAACCGACCACTCTCCATACTTTTTAGGGGACGCTAACACTTCCTGAACCCGCTTGATATACCACGGATCCTGTGCTTCGTTAATCGCGGCTACGTGTACCGGCTCGAGGTCATCCACCTCGTCCTCATACATTCGCGATAAGGCGTCCGGGACATGATGCAACGCTCCCTTACGGTGTACGACTTCGAAGTCGTACTCCAAGAGCTCCAATGCCCATCTCGCGAGGCGACCAGTCGGATTATGCAAATTATGCAGCCAACGCAGACTGCTGTGATCCGTAATCACTGTAAAATGATAACCCTCGAGGTACGCGCGAAACTTTTTTATTGCCCAAATGACTGCTAAGCACTCTTTCTCGGTCACCGAGTACTTTCTCTCTGCTTCGGAGAGAGTCCGACTCGCGTAGGCAATGACTCGTTCGCTGTCATCGACCGTCTGAGTCAATACCGTACCGATACCGAAGTCACTTGCGTCAGTCTGCACTACAAACGGTACGCGAAAATCTGGACACGACAAAATCGGGGCGGATGTTAACGAGGATTTTAATTCGTCTAAAGCTTGTTGTTGTGCTTCACCCCATTCCCACCGTTTATCTTTACGTAAAAGCCGCGTTAATGGCTCCGAAGAACCCGCGAACGCTGGAATAAACCGGCGGTACCACGAGGCCATCCCTAAAAATCGTCGCAATTGCTTCAAGTTCCGGGGTGCCGGATAACTAACAATCGGTTCGATCTTGTCGGGGTCTACCTGTAATCCCTCGCTGTTCACCCTGAACCCCAAATATCTAACTTCGTCTCTACAAAACTCACACTTATCTGGGTTTAACGTGAGACCAGCCCTCGCTATTTGATCAAAGACCCGCTTTAGCCAGTCTACGTGTTTCTCAAAACTTTCGGTGACTACAATAATGTCATCTAAGTACGCGAACACGTGGGGTTCCATATCTGGCGTAATTAATTTATCTACCAGACGTTGGAACATAGCCGGGGCTCCGGTGAGTCCATATGGCATCCGCGTAAACTGAAATAACCCTCGTCCGGGGGCTGTAAACGCCGTGACTTCGCGACTATCCGCGTGTAATGGGATCTGATGGTACGCTTGGCTCAAATCGATTGTCGAAATGTACCTCGCGGCCCGTAATTTATCCAATATCCCATTAATATACGGTATCGGATACGCGTCTTTCTTAGTCACGCTGTTGACTTTCCTAAAATCGAGACAGAAACGGTACGTGCCATTCGGCTTCTTCACCATCACTATCGGACTCGACCACGCGCTCTGGGAAGGCTCTATTACTCCCTCGGCTAGCATACGATCGACCTCCTCGTGAATAGCTGCTTGTACTACGGGTGAGACTAGGTAATACCGTTGTTTTATCGGCGAGTGTTCCTGCGTATCTAACTTATGTTCGGCTAGGTTCGTCAACCCAAGCTTCCCGGTTACGGCAGGTAACTCGCGCGTCAAAAACCCGTCTAATACCGTCTTCTCCGACGCGGACAACTCGGCGATGCCATAGCATTCTTGAGTGGCACTCGATGTGTCCGGAGCTGTTTCGTAGAACGAGCATGTCGCATCCGGTCCTTCCTTGATCCTCCACGAATCACTCCACCCGTACATCTCTAACCCGAATTCGCGAACAAAATCCATGCCTAAAATACATTCCCACGAGAGGGACGGAAGGATTCGCAACGGAATATCGTGCCTGTACCCGAGTACTTCTATTGGTATCACGATTTCTCCGACTACTGTCTCCGTTCCTCCGTTCGCTAACACAACTTGACTAAACGCGGGTTGGGTAAGCGTCAATCCGTTTTCTTCGGCTATCTGCCTTCCGGTCGCGCCTAAAAAACTCCTCGAAGACCCGGTGTCTACGAGAGCACGTACTGGTGTCTTCCCCAGTTTTACCGAGATAAACCAACGGGGTTGCATTTCTAGTGTCTGCAACGGAAGACATTCTACCCGCGGTTTTTCTACGTCTACGGGGGTCAGAACTTCTACTGGGATTGTCCCGACGACCCTGGTCGAGACTCCCCCTGATCGTTTCCCGTATTGCAACGCGAACAGGTAATCGAGATTTCTCCCTTCATACCACAGTGGTAGCAAAATCGCGTTTTCGGTGCCGGGCACTCTCTCCAAACATGACCTCGCCGGTCGCAGTTAAAGCAGACTACGCCCGGTCCTCCGTCTAACGCTGGAGGGTTTTGTGTCACCGCTGGTGCCGCTACTTGCGTACTCGCGGTATTACCCCTCGTTTGCGTCGGGCGTTCCGGTTTGTTCCGCGTAGCTGCGGGTTTCGCTTGCTCCGCAGCTTTTTGCGACGCGTTAGGTCCGGCTACCGTCTTTAATCTCGCGATTTCGGCCTGCATAGCCGCCACTTGCTCTTTAATGGCCTTTTCCAAGGCCATCCTCCCCCCCCCTTGACCTTCGCCACCCTTCGGCTTCGCTTTCGGGGTCGTTTTAGCCTTCGCTGGCTCCTTGGCTTCTGGCTCTTTAGCCTCCACCTCTTTCACCGCCGCGAGAGCTGAGGGTTTCCTTGCAGGCTTTTCTTTAGCTCTGCACGCAAGCTCCTTCATAAAGGAGTCCTCGGGGGACGGGGGTGGACGATACGTACGCGATAAACTGAGATTTCTTTCTCGCGCGGTTGCTACTCGAGCTAGCTCGCGGAAATCTTTAATTTGCGACCGATCTAATGTTTCACGAATGTTAGGTCTCAAATTCTCGAACGCCAGGTCCAGTTGGTCCTCGAGTGCATATGGACGCGTCATCCTATGCAATAACCCTCTAATGCAGGTTAGATATTCGGTCACCGACTCGTGCTCGCCCTGCGTACGCGTCGCGGCTTGTTGTCGGAACCGCTTGTTCACGGTTTCGTCTCCGAACTAACCTCTGAACGCCTTTTCGAAGTCCTCGTAGCTGGACCAGCTCTCGCGCTCGATTCGTAGCCATTCGGAGGCCCAACCCGTAAATATAATTGGTAGAGACTGTACGATTTCTCTACCGGTCAAAGGCGTAAATCTACGGCAGTCGTCTAACCTGCTCAAGAAATCTTCCGCGCTCTGTTCGCTACCTCCGCTGAATTTTACGTTCCAACGTCTAAGAGCCTCGACTACCTCTTTGGCTCTGTCTCGGCACGCCGGTCGTGCGTACCTTGATTCCTCGGCCCAGTCGATTGGGGGTTCTGCCCACGCTCTCGTGCTCGTTCTGTTACCACGCAGGGTGGGCGGGTGGGATCTCATCGGCGAGAGACTTCGGTCTCTTTGCCTGTGACTTACCGTTGGCCACGTGGCCTCGCGGGTCTGTCTTTCCCCCTCTTCTCGATCCCCATGCACTGGGCACTATGTTCGGGTACGTATTTCTTCCCGAGGGACTTCGTATCCCTTCCTTACGTCGCGGTAATCTCTTTCGCGTTGGTTATCCGCGAAAGTCGGTTCCCGATACGACCTACTCGCGATGGGTTCCCTTGGCCAATCGGACGGCCTTCGGTACCGTTCCTCCAGCTCGCGAGGCTCTATAGCGGTTCGCTGGAGACCCTCGACTCGGGAATCGCGTCTATTTTCGCTAGCATATTCCTCCGACTCGCACAGGTCTAACGTCCTCGGAGGAACCTCCGGGCGAGCGGCACGCCTTTCGACCGGATCGTATTCTTCCCACCCGTGCGGGTTTCGAGGGATCCTCTGCGGAGGCTCTACTGTCGGAGCTCGGCGATAATCGCGATTGAACTCTTCCAGTTCTCGCGGGTAAGCTGTCGACCTTCGCGGCATGCTGTCCGGAGCACCTCCGTCTAAGATCTCTCGCAGCGCGGCGTAATCTCTTTCGAAGGTCGGAATTTCGTGAGCCCTTCGTGCGAATTCGTCTGGCCCTAGACTCACGGTAGGCCGTGGTGCATAGGCGGTAGGTCGCGTACCGTACATGGTGGACATCACCGGCCCTCCAGTCGAATACGCGATGCTTGTCGTCGTAGTCGTTACCGGTAGCGAGTCAAAGCTCGTCGCGAACGCTCTCGGGCTTGGCTCCGTAGGTCGTCCCGAAACGAAGATCGTTTCGTCTTCGGGTTCCCATGGAATAGACCGTTGGCCCTGTCTGCGCCTCCAGTACCTTACGTACCGGTCTCGCAACTCGACGACCGAGCCCTCGGGGCTAACGTGTAGCGAAGCTAACAGCTGTGATAGCTCATCTCGCGTTAACTCCCATAGGTTCTCCCCGTATGGTGTGTGATACGTCTCCATGGTTCGCGGCACTATACGAAACGCGAACTAATATTTCTCAAACGTGAATGAATAAAAAAAAATTAAATCGCGAAAAACTGCACTCGACACAAGAAAAAAATTCTGGATGAGCCTCACGGGCTCTTCTCGCGAAACGAAAACGCAAAACCTCAAATTTATTAATCGCCAAAATAGCGACGGCACACTTGGAAACTCGAAATTTTCCCGAAATCTCAAAAAAAAAAAAAATCGAACAAAAAAAAACTTTTATGAAACGCAAAAAAAAACCGAAGTTCCAAATTCGACTTCCCGCGTGACGGGAAATCGAAACGCAATTAATTCACTAACGGAACCCGAAAACAAAATCCAAATCGCAAAAAAAAACTTCAAAACTCAAAGTCTAAATTTCCCTCAAGAACTCGACGCAAAACGTGAATTTTGACTTGAATTTTTTTTTTTTCGAACGCGAAAACGCAAAATCAAAACTTGAACTCGAACGCGAACGCGAAAATTCAAAAATCCAAACTTGAACTCGAACGCGAAAACGCAAAATCAAAACTTGAACTCGAACGCGAACGCGAAAACTCAAACATCAAACTTAGACTCGAACGCGAACGCGAAACTCAACACGCAAAACTCGAACCCGAACCCGAACGCGAAACTTCAAAACTCGAACTCAAAACATATCAATTACACTCGGTGCATGCCGCTACCCCGACTAACATGCGTGTCACAGTCGCCGTGGGATGAGAACCGTTGTTCTGACTCGCCGAGAACTCAGAGCCTACGCCTGAGTGTCACTGCTACGGGTGGAACGCCAAATTCGAAACACCGACCGTGACTTTCTCGAGCCGACGGTTGAAGCCGATGCACACAAAGACGGGTTGACTATCGCTAGCTAGCTCTGGCTCGGTTCGGTGGCACACGATGGTGCTATACTATCGGGTGTTTACCGCTTACAAAATCATGTACAGTACGTTATACCCAACCCCACAAGGCATGCACAGAAATAATCAACGATCAAAACAAAATATAACAAAAAGGCAATAATTCAAATATCAAAATTCTCAGCAATCGGCTGTTCAGGTTTTTCACGAGGCTTAATATTTTACAAGGAGTCGTTCCCCGTGTCCCAGCCTGCATAGGCGATCTCACGAAATTTAAAGAATCAAGTCCTGGATATTATATTTTCGCAAACTTCTACTCGCTACAATGTAGGCACGAACGTACGCGTCGCTAATCCCTCTCCGGTAGTGAGAACGTACACAACCGTAGTTGCTAGGCCGTTCGCTACGACAAAGCGAAAACAGAAAGTACCCGAAATAGAAAAATACAAAAAAAAGTTTAATCAAAATGCACTATCTTTTCTCAGGGCCCCACGTTGGGCGCCATTTTGTGACGTGACCCTTATTCAGGCCTCGGGTCCAGACCGGATAGCTAGGCCTCGAGACCGAGTCAGTCGACAATAACTGGCAAAAGATCGAAAAGAAAATAATTAATTGAATTTTGGGCGCCAGACGAACTTTCTTCGTCACGAGACACAGAAAAAAAATGAAAAGAAATTAAGAAGCGAAAAGACACTGTAATAATAAGCGGCGACTAGCTGCAGTACCGCGGAGAGGGGTCGGGATCATATGAGGGAGTAGCGTACACAATAACGACTCGTGCCATATAAATTTTAACAAAATAAAAGAAATTTACTCAACCAAAAAAAAAGAAATAAACTAGATTGCACAACGTGATGCTAACAACAAAACAAATCGTATCGCCGCAGCGATCAGGCACCTCGGGGTGTCACCCCTCGGGTCTAAAACAGCGGTTTATCGAGCTTTACAAAAATTATTCGTCAACAAGATCCGGCTTCCACGTAGGAGAGCAATAACAGGGAAAACTATCGCTTAGCTCGATACAATAATGCCTCGCAGCAACTTAAAACTAAGTAACAAATACAACAAACTGCTTCTTGGAAGCTACTCGGTGGCGGTGAAAAATAATAAAGAAAGTAAGATCAACAATAACAAAAAAAAACTAAATTATAACAGACTCGAGGTCTCTTTTAGACTGAGGCTAGGCCCCTGCGTTACCGACCACCGTTTTATTTATCTTATTCTACTATTAACTATCCTACTTAATCTAACTCTGCCTCGGGGGCTAGCAATTTTTAAGAATTTAATATTTACTAAGCCTAAGAACTATCAAACAGCCTATTGGCTCGACAGGCTTGCGCCTGCTAGTATGCCTGACTCTCCTCGTGGGAGGAAGAGAGAGAACGACAGTCACCGACTCAGGCTGTCTCGCTTGCACTCATGTGCGACAGTACCCGACTGACTAGAACCATGCTTGTACTATACTTGACGCGAAAATTGATTTATTTACCAGAAACTTGACTGTACTAGACTCTACAGGGACACAGGTAACGGCCTACCGACTCGGAGATCAGTTTAATTTGATCCACAATTATTAAGCCTCGTGGCTTCACACAAGGCAATATGGCTGACGGCCGTTGCCGGATTCAAATTATCATAGGCGAAGTGAACTATCGCTTACCGTCTTCCAGCCAGTGCACAAACAACACCCCTTCGCGGGCGTAATTCATTCTCAGTCCCTCCGGGGATGTCTTAATCAGCACCCAGTCACCACTCACAGTCACACAATTCTCGTTCTCAGAAAAACAATGCCTCGGGGCTCGATGCGATACGCAAAAATCTCTTACAGAATATCTCACACAAAACCAAAAAGCGCTCAGCCGCGGGCGTATTCTACGGTAGCCTACGACAGAGTGACTAGACCGCATGGCGACAGTCCTGCGCACACCCTCATTACGCATTCATAGTATCGATTTGGCAATCGACCGCAGGATCGCTCACATGGCGGCGTGGTCAGACCACGCGCGAAAACTCAAAATAGGCCACGATAGAAGAATCCCTCGTTGTAGGATCACGGTTCGCAGGCTCTTGGGGGTGGCGGGAATCTCTTCCACCACCTGTATCCCTCGTAGCTGAGTGCCCTCGGCACTCCCCCGTGTCCTTTGGTACAGGAGGTGACTCTTCTTCTTTGTTGGCCGTCCGGAAGCATAGGCGCAGGGGTTTGACTACACCCCTTCGATTACTCCACCAACGTTCGCCGTATTCTCCGCCATCTCTTAGGCCGTGTCTCCCACATGGTAGAGAAAAGTGTAAAAGAAACAAAAAAAATCAGTCTTAACTCAACAGTCTTAAGTCGGTCACGGTCGCCTCTCGGAGTTAACTTTAGCCTCGGGGCTTACCCTAACTCATCCCTACAGTTTCAGGCACTCCTCATACCCTTACTTAAGGTTGTCTAAGGGAGTTCGGGTAGCTTGCAACATGCAATGTTACAACATATAGACTCAAACATTTTACTGTGAAAGGTTGCATTTTTAGACTTTCAAATATTAGGTGCTATGCGTAGTCTCCAATCAAGATTCAAAGTATACCTATATTCGTACGAATCTTAGTCAACTGTTCGTTCGTATCGTACTACTATTTGCCTCCGATTGTTGTATGATCGCATGATAATTAGTAGCTGAAACATAGAAACTCGTACCACGGCTCACGCATCCTAAATGGTACACTATATCAAGAGACGCGGTAGAGTCTCGCGGCAAGTAAATTAAAAAAAAAAAAAAAAAAAAAATTATATCAAGTATGACTCTACCACTCTCTTTTACCGGAACGGGAGCTCGGCGAGAGAGTGGGGGTAACCATATTATTTCATTACAGCGTACAGGCAATATCCCATGGCTCTCCGATTTAATACAGGAATAAGATGCGAAAAAGATTTCATTTAAGCCTAATATCAATGCAATCGGTGCACGGATAGCTGAGATATGATTATTTCTAAAATCGAGAGGGTCAGTTTCATCTCAGCAATTTCGTCGTCGTCTGACCAGATTTTCGCTCCGCGCAAACAAACCGTGCGGATATAGATACATAGAGAGTACCCCGACGAGACGAAAGTTATCACTAATTTCTATACTAACAGATGGGCATAAAAACCGGGCGAGTTCGTCGGTCTATCATGCAATAATGCTCTGTATCGTCTATGGCCCACGAGGGGCAGCATAATCGCGCACGGCACATGGCCGAACGTATGATTTATCGCATATTCTCGATGACAGTTGCGGGGACTAGGGATGAGAATAATATAATTAGGAGTAGTAATAAGATGAACTAATTTTGGAAATTGATTGTGAAGTGATTGTGAAGTTATTCATTACAATTATTACCCAAATCCAATGGAATAATAATATTTGCCTTGTTGATTATTTTACGAGATCGAGCCTTTGAGGTTATGAGAATTATCTGTAACGATTGGTTGGTTACGATTAGGTCGGCAGTAAATTATCTATATTTATTTGAATATTCATTTCTCTGATATCAGAAGGTGGCTCACATAGAATCCGTAGAAAAATTCAGTAATTAAGTTTTAAAGAAGAGAATAATGCTAATAATATTTATGGAGCATGAGGTGGTATCGCAACAATATTTTGACAGTTCCAAGGAAGTTTATGTGACTGTACGTGATCTAAATGAGTAAAAACATGTCATCCATTAGTTATCGAGGATAAAGAATTGTTATATGGTTCCAACATCGTGTCTAAAATTCAGATGTATTCTATATTGTAAAAGTAAGTAGGCACATGACATCGTTAGCTAAGATGCGATGAGTTTTTTTTCAGCTAAATAACAGAATAAAAATTACCTCATCTCCACATAAATCAGTCGCGGAACTTACTACAGCTGTTGTAGAAAATGTCACCGTCTGTTATCAAAATGAGTAAAAGTATGCAACCGATTAATTACGAGGATAAAGAATTGTTACAAGGTACCAATATCGTGTATAAAATTTGGATATTTTTTATGGTGTAAAAATAAGTAGGGAGATGTCATCGTTACCTAAGATTCAATGAGATATATTTGTAATTCAATGCCAAATATAATGAATGACGTGAACTAAGTCACCGTGCCTCATGTAATATCTCTTGTACTGAGAGCTATCACCGCATGCAATTAGCTGATCGAAATTATATGGAAAAAATGGAAAAAAAAACAAAAACTAAAGATGTAATTTTGCTGTGTAATTATGATCATTTTACTAGTTCAAGTTAATTTGATTAGCATTCGGGTCTTTGATGACGTTACGACAGTTCTTCGTAGCCAAAACTTTCTTGGTAGATGTTTTTTTTAATTTTCTTTCAACTTTGTTCTGTCAGCACGAAACTCTTCGGACAACTTTTAGTACGCAGAGCATCTTTCAAAGTCAAAATTATGAGCTACGATGGTCTATAATTTCATCATCGGTGGCTCAGTTGCTGATCAACCTTGAATCGCTTGAATATTCACAACCATTTAACAAAAACGGTTGAAAAAATCAAAACGTGTGCAAAAAGTGATGAAATCCCCCAAAAGCACCTCGGGTGCAAAAACCTTGCGCCAAGTAAATTAAAACGTAGTAACTAGCATCAAAAATTTGTTACCATAATATTTGAAGAAGTAGCATTTGATCTACAAAAGTATTGAAATCAATGGACGTTGCCAAGTACAATTAAATTTCCTCCCAATTAATTTCTGATGTGAACTAGTCTTAGTTTTCGCGAGGTATTCACATTTCAATATACATAACATGCGTAACACGTTATAACATGCAACATACGTACTCATATTGGAAACGATCGATTAAAAATAAAATTCGGAAAAAAAAAATACAAGAAAAAAAAATTTGGAGTAACTCCAAACTTTTTTTTTCTTTTATTTGTTTTTTCCGAATTTTATTTTTAATCGATCGTTTCCAATATGAGTACGTATGTTGCATGTTATAACGTGTTACGCATGTTATGTATATTGAAATGTGAATACCTCGCGAAAACTAAGACTAGTTCACATCAGAAATTAATTGGGAGGAAATTTAATTGTACTTGGCAACGTCCATTGATTTCAATACTTTTGTAGATCAAATGCTACTTCTTCAAATATTATGGTAACAAATTTTTGATGCTAGTTACTACGTTTTAATTTACTTGGCGCAAGGTTTTTGCACCCGAGGTGCTTTTGGGGGATCTGGTATACCTATACCCCCAAAAGCACCTCGGGTGCAAAAACCTTGCGCCAAGTACATTAAAACGTAGTAGCTATCAACAAAAATTTAATAAAAAAAATAATCAAAGAAGAAGCATTTGATTATACATTTGATCTACAAAAGAATTGAAATCAATGGCCGTTGCCAAGAACAATTTGGTTGATATTTACATCTCAATATACATAATATGCGTAACACATAATGAGATGCAACATACATACTCACAAGAAAAGATCAATTAAAATTAAAATTGAGAAAAAAAGAAACGAAAAAAAAAATTTGGAGTACGTGGTACTTGGCGGGCTGATGTTCAAATTATTATAAGAATATATTAATAGTTCAATATATATTTTCTTGTAATTTCTACAAAAATGCCCGCCAAGTACCACTACCTCCAAATTTTTTTTTTCGTTTCTTTTTTTCTCAATTTTAATTTTAATTGATCTTTTCTTGTGAGTATGTATGTTGCATCTCATTATGTGTTACGCATATTATGTATATTGAGATGTAAATATCAACCAAATTGTTCTTGGCAACGGCCATTGATTTCAATTCTTTTGTAGATCAAATGTATAATCAAATGCTTCTTCTTTGATTATTTTTTTTATTAAATTTTTGTTGATAGCTACTACGTTTTAATGTACTTGGCGCAAGGTTTTTGCACCCGAGGTGCTTTTGGGGGATTTCATAACTTTTTGAACCAGTCTTGATTTTCTTAACCGTTTCTGTTAAATGGTATTTTCCACGAAACGATTCATTTCTATAAATCTAACTGTTAGTTCTATTGAAAGTGTTTTACTGACAAAGTTGTCTTGTTATCGATAACTGAAAAATGAACTGTGATGAGAAGCCTCGACCCCCGTTAGCATTAGGTTCTATCGTAGATATCGTAGACTTGCTTTCGATAAAAATGTAACGTCATGTTAATGTAATTATGTAATTGATAGACTAACAAGGAGAGTGTCACATCTCGTGGTCGTAGATTTGGATCAAACTTCTAGAGGTTCTTCTTCAGATAAAAACATTAAAACCATGCTGTTCCATTCATTCCAATGAGCTTGTGTCTCCTCCTTGAGCTCAAAGTTCTGGTACTACTGAGCATTTCCTGAATTTGTCTAATAAATTTAAAAAAAATTTACAACAATTTAGTGTAATTTTTCGTTGCTGAATAATCGAAAAATAAAAGTGGAAACTCTTCTTCAGATTACGCTATGTTGATGCCTTTTAAACATCATTTCCAATTGGTACTGTCAAGTTTATACTCTGCAGTCAACTGTCGAAGACAAAATCATAGGCTACTTAGGACTATGATTTCATTATTGGAGCCTCGAATACTGATCAAATTATCTTGAACTAGCAAAATAATCACAATGAAATAGCAAAATGTCATTCTTATTAATTTTTATTTTTATTTATTTTTTAGTCTTTAGTCCTTTATCTTGCTCATTTCATTATGATCAGCCACATTGCATGCATTGATAGCTCTCAGTGCAAAAAACGTTTCCCAGGGCACGGTGACTCAATTCATATTATTCATTATATTTGGCATTTAATTACAAATACCTCGTTGAATCTTCGGTAACAATGTTATCTGCCTAGGTATTGTTATAAAATATGTCAGTACTTCATACACGATATTTGCACCATACAACATCTCTTTAGCCTCAATAACTAATCGATCACATATTTTTCTTCATTTTGATCACGTTCAGACACATTTCCTCAAAGGCTGTAGTAAGCTTCGTAACCAATTTATTTATCTGCAGATAGGTTAATATGCAGATGGGGTTATTTTTATCCTATAGCGGCAAACAATTTTTTGACAATATAAAAATTTCATGTGAGCTACTTTCTGTTATCAGAGAAGCAACTATTCAAATAAATATAGGTAAATTACTGCCGAACCTTTGTTATGTATAAATTGCGATCAATCATGACAGATAATCCTCATAACCTCAAAGGCTCGATCTTGTGAAATAAATGAGAAGATAGATATTATTATTATTTCATAGGACTCCTGTATTAACTGTAATGTAATGAACAACTATCGCTTCCCAGTTTTTTTGAGTACGTTTAATTATTACTCCATATTTTACATTATTTTCATCCTCGTTCCCCGCAACTGTCATCGAGAATAAAATATACGTTCCACCATACGGCATACGCGATTATGCTGCCTCTCGTGGGCCATAAAGAGCGTTATTGTGTCATAGACCGACAAACTCGCTTTGCTTTTATTTAATTTTTTCTATGTGTAACTTTCGTTTCTTGAAGGTACCTTCTATGTTGTTAGGTAGCCGGGCAATGTGCAAATCTGGCGTGAGCCGGAGACGGAGAAATTCTGATCGTGAAACTGACCCTCTCCATTTTATAAATAATCATATCTCAGCTATCCGTACACCGATTGCATTGATATGAGGCTCAAATGAAATCTCTTTCGCATCTTATTTCTGCAATAAATCGGTGAGCCCTGGGATATTGCCTATATACGCTTAATGAAATAATATGGTTACCCCCACTCCTGCGCTGAACTCCCGTTCCGGTAAACGAGAGTGGTAGAGTCATGAGATGAATTTTTTTTAATGTACTTGGCGCGAGACTCTACCGAGTCTCTTGATTATGCATAGAGTCACAAAACATACATTTGACAGTTCGATAGTCACTGACTAAGTTTCCATCGAGGGTCAGAATCGGGTCAAAGTCGGGTTACGTTCCGCTCCGTCGATCTGATCCCGCCCGTTTCCACCGATACAGGGTTTGGGTCGGATTACACCCGGGTTTACGGTCGAATTGAGCGTTACCAACTGTTTTCAAATAGCAGGCGATTGCTAGGTTATGGTATCCATATAAACAGTCATGGATCTCAGAGCAGTTCTCCTAATTAATCAGTATTTCAGTAATATGTATATCCTCAAATAAATACTTCAAAGCATGCAGATATATGCCCCGCAAACAAAGTTGTAAAGTTGGCAGTAATGAATTTAACCTAACTCGACTTTAACCGTTTCGACCGGTGTCTATTTCGACCCTACCCTAAATTTTTATTGGGTAGAGTTTGGGTCAACACTAGGTGTTTCCACCGCTAGAACGTGCACACGAAACCAACCCTAACCCGACTCTGACTCGATTTTGACCCTCGATGGAAACTTAGTCACTCTTTATAACCTGAAATTTTGAAATTTTATGCGAGTACAAAATGGGGCTACTTGATATAAATTTTGCAGTTTAATTTTCAGGCGTTTCAGTAACAAATAGCTAAGTAAAATTTCGGTACGACTACCTATAGTTTAAAAATTGAAATCATATCACGCAGACGAAATGTTTACACAACGGCCACAGACTGTTATATTCCTGGCTAGACCAGCGAAATGACTCTTGCAGTGATACTACGTAAGCATGATAATTGTTGTCTGCGCCATCTGTCTTTATTCGTTGTAACGAATGTTATACAGGGTGTATCAGGTTGAGCGCACCGAATTATGTGGGTAGATTCCTTGAGTCATTCTAAGACTAAATTCCCTTTACCAAAAATTCGAGGGCCTAATAGTTTCCGAGTTATAGAAGATCTTAGTTGACCAATCACAGGCCTTGGAGCTGGCCTGGTTAGGGCCATATCAAGAGAATAAAATAGATAGTGCCCATGGGTGTGAGCCCGTAAAATTTTATTTTCCGTTTTCGAAGGTGACATCGACTCATCTTCGGGAAATGTCCATCCGAAGCGGATGACCTGAAAGACGAAGACTACGAAGCGGAGGACCTGAACGCAGATAAGGAAGACGTATGCTTTACAAGGACATTTCCCGAAGATGATGTCGACGCCTTCTTCGAAATAGGAAAATAAAATTTTACGGAATCACACCCACGGGCACTACCTATTTTATTCTTTTGACACGGCCCTGACTCGGTCACCTCCAGGCCCTGTGATTGGTCAACTAAGATGTTCTGTAACTCGAAAACTATTAGGCCCTCGAATTTTTGGTAAAGGGAATTTAGTCTCAGAATGTCTCGCGAAATCTACTCACACAATTCGGTGCGCTCAACCTGATACACCCTGTATACTGTGACGTAGATTTTTTCTGACCCTCGGATCTGGATCGGATCACCAGCATCCGAGGTCAATCTAGTCGACAATCGGCAACAGACTCAATATTTTATTTTATTTTATTTTTTTTTTTATAAATTTTGCTGGGCGCCAGGCGACTATTCGCCACGTTACTTTAAATCAACGAAACACACAACTTATTACCTTAAGCGGCGGCTAGCAACAGTACCGCGGAGAGGGGAGGGATTACAATTGAAGGATTAGCTCGGTTAACAGACGACTCGTGGCGATTTCGTGTAACATAAAATCGAATTTATTAAAGAAAATATATCATGAATAATAATCAGAATACAAACAAAAATTTAGAGTCTAGAAGTAATCAGGCACTCGTAGTGCTTTCCCGCGGGTTAACCGGAGGCGAGTTTTACAATAATAATTAACTACCAGCGTCCACGTAGGAGCGCAATAACAATAAAAAAAATACAAAATAATTAACTCAACCAATCAGTACCTGGCGGAACAAAACTTACAGATCGAAGACAAAAATCAGCCCACAGGGCGTGACTAAACTAATTCCCAAAATTACTTAAAATTAACTTACACTAACTCTGCCTACGTAATCGAAACCAATATTGCCAAATACAAGAAATGTTTAATTCTGATCTAGCGTTCTGAATCTCCTCGTGGGAGAAAGAGAGCGCGACAGTGACGGACTAAAGCTGTCTCACTCACACTCGTGAGTGCAGTGTACGTACTCTACTAAGTGCTCTAACGCGACAAAAACTCGAAAATTTCACTCAACAAAAAAAATAAAAACTCAAACTCGAAACTCTATTATGCTTTAGGACACTGGTGGCGGCCTACCGGCTCGGAGATCGGTTTAATTTAATCCCAAATTCTATTAAGCCTCGTGGCTCGCACCAAGGCAAGATTGCAGATGGCCGTTTGCCGGATTCAAATTTTTATGGATCAAATTGGCTAACGCTTACCGTTGTCCAGCCAAACTCTCGGTCAGTTTTCCTCGTAGGAAAAACCTTGGTGACCATCCAGGCACTGCAACACCCACGGTAACGACCTCAGGCACTCGCACTCACTCAAAAAAAATCCCTCTAAGGGGATCTACAAAATCGCCTCGTGGCTACGACGAACTCTAACAAAATTCTTAACAAGCTCGCTGCTCAGCGATCTACCTGCGAAGCAGGCCTACGGCAGAGTAATTAGACCACATGACGCCGGTCGTGCGCACACCCTTCTTACGCAGTCGAATATTGATTTTGCGATCGACCGCTGGATCTCTACATGGCGTCGTGCCACGCGCGTAAACTCAAATTTGGCCAGGACGTAGGAAGCCCTCGTTGTATGACCACGGTTCGCAGGCTCTTGATGCTTCCTTAGGCGTCGACTCGTGTAGGAGTTATCGGTCAACTCTCGAAATCGGGTGCCGATGCCTTCGTCAAGTGACCGTCCCTTCACGTGAGTCTCCGTCATATTTTTGGCCGTGTCTCCCACATAATAGAGAAAAGGTTAAAAAAAAAAAAAAGAATAAAAACTAAATTCAACAGTCTTAAGTCGGTCACGGTCGCCTCTCGAAGTAAAATCTAGCCTCGGGGCTGCCCTAACTCATTCATTCAGTTTTCAGGCACTCGATGCACCCTTAACTAAGGTCGTCTAAGGGAGTTCGGGTATATTGTAACATGCAATGTTACAATACATACACGTCAACACAAGTCCACTTTGCTATAGTGTATTAGTATGCACGGTCACTCTATTCCAGTGCCCAAGAAAAGAAGGGACGCCTGTCTATGTTGCTTATATAGTCATACAAACACCGATGACGCGATCGTGGAGAACACGGACGGGAAAAAGAATTCTTGGTCGAAGTAAACGCTTGTAATTTGTAAAAAAATCATAATATCAGTCACCGTGCACCGATCGCATTGACCTTGGTCTTGAATGAAAGCTGTTTGGACCCTCATTCTAAATATCAATTGATAGTCCTCATGATGTTACAGAATACGACACAATATTGAAAAACATTATACCATTATCACCCCCACTCCGCCGGAATCCAATCTCTCTGGTATAGAGACTCGTCGAGCCTCACGCCGCGCGCTTAAAAATTCTTTTTAATGTACTTGGCGCGAGACTCTACCGAGTCTCTTGATCGTAAATATACGTTTTGTTAGTCTTCAACCCAGATAACAAAATGATCGCACAGTGCGCGCACGGTGCATGCATCGCGTGCGAAAAATCGTCGTGCGTGCAATTCATATGCGTCGCATATGTAACGCACGCGTGATTTCGCACGTGATTATTCACGTGATTATTCACTGCATATAGGGACTTCCGGTGTTGACAAGACGTGCATAAGTCGTGTCAAGTGAGCGTGTCAAAAAGACAAGAGAGGAAGAAAAAAGGGCAGGAAAGGACAAGGAAAGTGAAAGTGAAGGGCAGTGAAGAGTGAGAAAGACAGTGAAGTGGCGGAAGGTAGTTAAGGGAGGCGAAAAAGAGCTGTAGGCGAATAGCCTAGGCTATTTCACTATAGCGGAGGACCATTTGCAGGCTCGTCAAGGAGTCAAAAGCTGGTTAAACAACGTACAAACTAGTATATCGATCATGATTTGACAGTAAGATTCGATCCAAGTTTCATTTGGAATGCACTGATTTATTTTTTAATCATTCTCATACAATCTAATGAACTTTACTATTGCGTACCCACAAATAGTCTATTTCAATTATTTTAAATTTTCACGCCACTCTTTAAGAACAGAAAACCATGATTGTGCTTCGCATATGCGAAGTAAAATTACATACAAGCCATATTTTTCAGTGTATATTAGCATATAGGTGTAATAAACACTTCGAGGTTAGAATTGATATTTGTATAAACTATGAAGAAAATGGTAACCTTTTATTATTGATTCCAACGCCAATGTTTATTATAAGAAAATATGAGAATGCAGCACGTTTTTTCAACACTTATAATGCGGAAACACACGGGCAGAAAGTAGTATTACCTACGTGTACTCGATCACCGGCTCGTTTATAGATTGTAGTGGATGACGTACGGTACGATATATCATCATGGGCGCGAGTGCGCATCATTACGCGATTATTTTGCGCATTATATATATGTATATATATATATATATATATATATATGTCGGAGGACCGGTGGTTACTCGGGCGTTAGACTCACAGCTACCGTCGTTATTCATTTTTATTTAGCCGAATACAATTGTCAAGCAAATACTGATATACAATATACAAAGGTCGTCGATACTACACTGCTAGTCTGTCGATGTAGACTTAGGTTCGATAACGAATCCGCGGTCACCAGGATAGCAATGTCCTCACTCGTCTGCCTCTCGACTCTGACTAACTACCCCAGTGCATAGCTTTGCCCACCCCCGTGAGCTTCTCAGGTAAAAATATTGAAACAATCACCACACTACCCCTCATACGGGAATTTCCCTTGTCGGGTAAAACCCTACCTATCCTGTGACCGCGGCTACGTTTGGCGACCAGATGTGTCGCCCGAGCCCAAGTCTACTGCCATAAAAACTCAGGAAAGTACAAGCTAAACAATTACTGCTAAGTTTTATTATTTAACTTAATTTCTACAGATACAAACTAATTCATACTAAGGTATTGGGAATTCCCAAAGTCCCAAGGGAAAAACCCGGCCATTATTCCTATCTCCGACATATATATATATATATATATATATATATATATATATATATATATATATATATATATATATATATATATATATATATATATATATATATATATATATATATATATATATATATATATATATATATATATATATATATATATATATATATATATATATATATATATATATATATATATATATATATATATATATATATATATATATATATATATATATATACAGGGTGTTCCAGACCACCCGTACACCCCTTTTAAAATCTCAAATACATGGTTTAGCGAAAAATGCTTCAGATAAAAGTTGCTGAGCTCTGAGGGGCACACTTTGTGATGACCGTGTCTGTGACCTTGGAGGTCGTCTTCAAGGCTATTTCAAGGTCAACTTTGTTTTTTTAAATGGAAACCCATATTTTCAACCCCGGATTCGAAAAGAGCGAAAAATTCCACGTTCAAATCATGTTTTACACGTGGGGTTTGTTCAACTCCTATGGTGTTGTACACCCATTTATAATGAAGAAAATTTACTATTCTAAGAAGTTCTTCGAGCAGTTGATTGTTTTCTAAGAAGGGTAAGGGCTCCGATCCAACAAAATGAAGCTATTTTTGAGCACTTGATCTAGAATTTCCATTCTCTTTGATTATTCATATTCATCGAAAAGAAAAAAACAAATTATTAATATTGTGATTTATTATGTCATTATATCAAAATATGTTGATTATGTCATTGTCGTTTAATTAAAGTTATATCATCTTATTGTCATGAAATTTAATTAAAATAAAATAAATGTTCAACCAGGATAAAATTGATGTACTGCTTTTTTTGCGTATATTCAAAATCCGCAATAAAAATACCTCATGCGGTATGATTCTGGTAGGGTAACCGGGAGCGCAAAATATCTCTATTCGATAGAGGGCAACTATTTTAATAATAACTTTTCAGTTTCTTAGAATGGGCAATTTTCTTTATTACAACCGGGTGTACAACACCATAGGAGTCGAACAAACCCCACGTATAATACATGATCTGAACGTAAAATTTTCCGCTCTTTCCGAATCCGGGACTGAAAATATGTGTTTCCATTTGAAAAAACAAAGTTGACCTTAAAATAACCTTGAAGACGATCTCCAAGGTCAGAGACACGGTCACCATAATGTGTGCCCCTCAGAGCTCAGCAACTTTTATCTGAAGCATTTTTCGCTAAATCATGTATTTTAGATTTTAAAAGGGGTGTACGGGTGGTCTGGAACACCCTGTATATATATATATATATATATATATATATATATATATATATATATATATATATATATATATATATATATATATATATATATATATATATATATATATATATATATATATATATATATATATATATATATATATATATATATATATATATAATATATATATATTGTGACGTGGCCCTTATTCAGGCCTCGGGTCCAGACCGGATAACTAGGCCTCGAGACCGAGTCAGTCGACAATAACTGGCAAACGATCGAAAAGAAAATAATTAAATTGAAATTTGGGCGCCAGACGAACTTTCTTCGTCACGAGATAATAACAAAATTAAATAACAAAAGAAAACGGACTGAAAGAATGAGCGGCGACTAGCTGCAGTACCGCGGAGAGGGGTCGGGATTATGTGAGGGAATAGCGTACACATTAACGACTCGTGCCATATAAATTTTAACAAAATAAACGAAATTTATTCAAAAAAAAGAAATAGACTAGATTGCACAACGTAATGCTAATAACAAAAAGAAATAATTATAATACCGCCGCAGCGATCATGCACCTCGGGGTGTCACCCCTCGGGCCTAAAACAACAGTTTATCGAGCTTCACAAAAATTAATCGTAGACAAGATCAGGCTTCCACGTAGGAGAGCAATAACAGAGAAAAATATCGCTTAGCTCGATACAATAATGCCTCGCAGCAAACTAAAACTAATTTCCAAAATGACTTAAAATTAAAGTTGTAACATTGCATGTTACAATATACCCGAACTCCCTTAGACGACCTTAGTTAAGGGTGCATTGAGTGCATGAAAACTGTACGGATGAGTTAGGGCAGCCCCGAGGCTAGATTTTACTCCGAGAGGCGACCGTGACCGACTTAAGACTGTCGAATTTATTTCTTATTCTTTTGTTTTTTTTTAACCTTTTCTCTATTATGTGGGAGACCCGGCCAAATGTATGACGGAGACTCACGGGAAGGGACGTTCACTTGACGAAGGCATCGGCACCCGATTTCGAGAGTTGACCGATAACTTCGACACGAGTCGACGCTTAAGGAAGCACCCTCTCACACACGCGAAGACACGGGGGAGTGCCGAGGGCACTCAGCTACGAGGGATACAGGTGGTGGAAGAGATTCCCGCCACCCCCAAGAGCCTGCGAACCGTGGTCTGACAACGAGGGCCTCCTACGTCCTGGCCAAATTTGAGTTTACGCGCGTGGCACGCCGCCATGTAGAGATCCAGCGGTCGATCGCAAAATCAATATTCGACTGCGTAAGAAGGGTGTGCGCACGACCGGCGTCATGTGGTCTAATTACTCTGCCGTAGGCCTGCTTCGCAGGTAGATCGCCGAGCTCCGTGCTCGCTCTAATTTTTGCTAGAGTTTGTCTAAGCCACGAGGCGATTTTGTAAATTCCTTTAGAGGAACTTTTTGAGTGAGTGTGAGTGCCTGAGGTCGTTACCGTGGCTGTTGGAGTGCCTGGAAGGTCACAGAGGTTTTTCCTGCGTGGAAAACTGACCGAGAGTTTGGCTGGACAACGGTAAGCGTTAGCCAATTTGATCCGTAAAAATTTCAATCCGGCAAACGGCCATCTGCCATCTTGCCTCGGTGCGAGCCACGAGGCTTAGTAGAATTTGGGATTGAATTAAACCGATCTCCGAGCCGGTCGGCCGCCACCAGTGTCAGAAGGCATAATAGAGTTTCGAGTTTGAGTTTTTTGAGTTTTTCTTTATTTTTCTTTGAGTAAAATTTTCGAGTTTCTGTCGCGTAAGATCACTTATTAGAGCACGTACGCTGCACACACGAGTGTGAGTGAGACAGCCTTAGTCCGTCACTGTCGCGCTCTTTTTTTTCCCACGAGGAGATTCAGAGCATTAGGTAGGAATTAACCATTTCTCATATTTGGCAATTTTGGTTTAGCTTACGTAGGAGAGCAATAACAGAGAAAAATATCGCTTAGCTCGATACAATAATGCCTCGCAGCAAACTAAAACTAATTTCCAAAATGACTTAAAATTAACTTACACTAACTCTGCCTACGTAAGTTAAACCAAAATTGCCAAATATGAGAAATGGTTAATTCTGACCTAATGCTCTGAATCTCCTCGTGGGAAAAAAAAGAGCGCGACAGTGACGGACTAAGGCTGTCTCACTCACACTCGTGTGAGCAGCGTACGTGCTCTAATAAGTGATCTTACGCGACAGAAACTCGAAAATTTTACTCAAAGAAAAATAAAGAAAAACTCAAAAAACTCAAACTCGAAACTCTATTATGCCTTCTGACACTGGTGGCGGCCGACCGGCTCGGAGATCGGTTTAATTCAATCCCAAATTCTACTAAGCCTCGTGGCTCGCACCAAGGCAAGATGGCAGATGGCCGTTTGCCGGATTGAAATTTTTACGGATCAAATTGGCTAACGCTTACCGTTGTCCAGCCAAACTCTCGGTCAGTTTTCCACGCAGGAAAAACCTCTGTGACCTTCCAGGCACTCCAACAGCCACGGTAACGACCTCAGGCACTCACACTCACTCAAAAAGTTCCTCTAAAGGAATTTACAAAATCGCCTCGTGGCTTAGACAAACTCTAGCAAA
>OX451213.1:8596915-8679415 GCA_949628255.1 Macrophya alboannulata
ACATGCATACATGCATACATGCATACATGCATACATGCATACATGCATACATGCATACATGCATACATGCATACATGCATACATGCATACATGCATACATGCATACATGCATACATGCATACATGCATACATGCATACATGCATACATGCATACATGCATACATGCATACATGCATACATGCATACATGCATACATGCATACATGCATACATGCATACATGCATACATGCATACATGCATACATGCATACATGCATACATGCATACATGCATACATGCATACATGCATACATGCATACATGCATACATGCATACATGCATACATGCATACATGCATACATGCATACATGCATACATGCATACATGCATACATGCATACATGCATACATGCATACATGCATACATGCATACATGCATACATGCATACATGCATACATGCATACATGCATACATGCATACATGCATACATGCATACATGCATACATGCATACATGCATACATGCATACATGCATACATGCATACATGCATACATGCATACATGCATACATGCATACATGCATACATGCATACATGCATACATGCATACATGCATACATGCATACATGCATACATGCATACATGCATACATGCATACATGCATACATGCATACATGCATACATGCATACATGCATACATGCATACATGCATACATGCATACATGCATACATGCATACATGCATACATGCATACATGCATACATGCATACATGCATACATGCATACATGCATACATGCATACATGCATACATGCATACATGCATACATGCATACATGCATACATGCATACATGCATACATGCATACATGCATACATGCATACATGCATACATGCATACATGCATACATGCATACATGCATACATGCATACATGCATACATGCATACATGCATACATACATACATGCATACATACATACATGCATACATACATACATACATACATACATACATACATACATACATACATACATACATACATACATACATACATACATACATACATACATACATACATACATACATACATACATACATACATACATACATACATACATACATACATACATACATTAGGGTGGTCCTTATTTTGGATATTTTGGATTTTTTTTTCCACGATCCCCCTAAATCGGTTCTAAATAAATAAAAAGAAATTCCTGCCAAATTGGAGCTCGATATTTCAATTTTAACCTGGCCCCCCCGGCAGTCAAAGTTTTAAACGGGAAAATACGTGTATTTTAGACTGTCAATTGTTTGAACATTTTTCCAACCTAGTAAAAATTGATATAAAAATTTGAAATTCTGCACAAATATTCCCCATAGTATAAGGTATAGTTCTAGAAGTATATCAAATTTTTTTTCTTCTATTTATTCATTTTTTTATGAATATCAAATTGATATTTATATAGATTATAACTCCAGAAATTACGGATGTACAAATTTGAGTTCAAACAATTGACAGTCTAAAATACACGTATTTTCCCGTTTAAAACTTTGACTGCCGGGGGGGCCAGGTTAAAATTGAAATATCGAGCTCCAATTTGGCAGGAATTTCTTTTTATTTATTTAGAACCGATTTAGGGGGATCGTGGAAAAAAAATCAAAAATATCGAGAATAAGGACCACCCTAACATACATACATACATACATACATACATACATACATACATACATACATACATACATACATACATACATACATACATACATACATACATACATACATACATACATACATACATACATACATACATACATACATACATACATACATACATACATACATACATACATACATACATACATACATACATACATACATACATACATACATACATACATACATACATACATACATACATACATACATACATACATACATACATACATACATACATACATACATACATACATACATACATACATACATACATACATACATACATACATACATACATACATACATACATACATACATACATACATACATACATACATACATACATACATACATACATACATACATACATACATACATACATACATACATACATACATACATACATACATACATACATACATACATACATACATACATACATACATACATACATACATACATACATACATACATACATACATACATACATACATACATACATACATACATACATACATACATACATACATACATACATACATACATACATACATACATACATACATACATACATACATACATACATACATACATACATACATACATACATACATACATACATACATACATACATACATACATACATACATACATACATACATACATACATACATACATACATACATACATACATACATACATACATACATACATACATACATACATACATACATACATACATACATACATACATACATACATACATACATACATACATACATACATACATACATACATACATACATACATACATACATACATACATACATACATACATACATACATACATACATACATACATACATACATACATACATACATACATACATACATACATACATACATACATACATACATACATACATACATACATACATACATACATACATACATACATACATACATACATACATACATACATACATACATACATACATACATACATACATACATACATACATACATACATACATACATACATACATACATACATACATACATACATACATACATACATACATACATACATACATACATACATACATACATACATACATACATACATACATACATACATACATACATACATACATACATACATACATACATACATACATACATACATACATACATACATACATACATACATACATACATACATACATACATACATACATACATACATACATACATACATACATACATACATACATACATACATACATACATACATACATACATACATACATACATACATACATACATACATACATACATACATACATACATACATACATACATACATACATACATACATACATACATACATACATACATACATACATACATACATACATACATACATACATACATACATACATACATACATACATACATACATACATACATACATACATACATACATACATACATACATACATACATACATACATACATACATACATACATACATACATACATACATACATACATACATACATACATACATACATACATACATACATACATACATACATACATACATACATACATACATACATACATACATACATACATACATACATACATACATACATACATACATACATACATACATACATACATACATACATACATACATACATACATACATACATACATACATACATACATACATACATACATACATACATACATACATACATACATACATACATACATACATACATACATACATACATACATACATACATACATACATACATACATACATACATACATACATACATACATACATACATACATACATACATACATACATACATACATACATACATACATACATACATACATACATACATACATACATACATACATACATACATACATACATACATACATACATACATACATACATACATACATACATACATACATACATACATACATACATACATACATACATACATACATACATACATACATACATACATACATACATACATACATACATACATACATACATACATACATACATACATACATACATACATACATACATACATACATACATACATACATATATATACAGGGTGAGTCACGAGAAACTCCGAGAATGGGAGGAGCCTCATTGCCGAATAAGCCCCCGCCCTTTAACCAATCAGATAAATAGCAGGTAACGATAATAGGAACTGTGTAAGCATAACATCAGAATCAAGGTACATAGCAAGGAATAATAATGAAAACAAGGTCAGCCAGTAATCGACTTAACTTTTGAACTTTACACTGAATGTGTTAAGGGTACTGATTGTGTCGACTGCTCTGATACAACTAGCAGAGATGGTTGATGATAAGCATCGTTGAATTTGTTATCAAACATGACTGTCATGTTGTGTCAAAGTTGGATGGCCCAATTGCGAAGACTGTACGCATCAACAATAGATGTTATGCTTACACAGTTCCTATTATCATTACCTGCTATTTCTTTGATTGGTTTAAGGGCGGGGGCTTATTCGGCAATGAGGCTCCTCCCATTCTCGGAGTTTCTCGTGACTCACCCTGTATATATATATATATATATATATATATATATATATATATATATATATATATATATATATATATATATATATATATATATATATATATATATATAAAAATAATTGATAAGGTCGATTGATAATGAGAAAGAATCTCGGATTCCAAATTAATAGCAGGCAGAGAAGTAGCAAATCAGGCCCCGAAAAATACAATTAATTTGAAGCAGAATAGATATATGGGGCTTTCCATGTGAACTCACCGAGCCTCTGACCCCGACCATTTTTAATTTGGCCGATTTTTTTTCAGTCTTTAGTACCCATTCGAAGTAGTACTCGTGATTTATTTCAAATTTTTAACCTAATCTATTCTCGACCTACAAAATTTTAGAAAATTCTACCTTCCAAAAGTTCGAACGCATATAACTTTGGAACAAAGAATGGTATTGTTACGAGCAAACGACCTGCGTGCGTTTGCGTTTGCTTCCGTTAACGTTATTAGACAAGAACCGTCTGAGCGGCTAGACTGCTCTTGCCGGGGGTTGTTGCTTGTTCAAACCACAAAAGTGGACCTGCAGGTTCGAAGGAGAATTCGGTCTGTTTGAGGAAAAATGTAACCTTTGGGTTTACGCAGTATGAAGTTAATTTATTATGGAAGTATTGACAGGTTGACAACTAGAAAATATATAATGGCGTTAGATTCGATAAATTGCATAATCGAAGAAAATAATATAATAGAGAATAATAAAAGAATATAATAGAAAATATATAACGACGTTAGGTTTAACAAATAGAAAATATACGATTAATAATGAACATAGGTATAGAGAACACGTAATGAGATTGTATAGGTAGGAGGAGGAATTTAGGTAGGGATGAGCCGGTGAAGCGGTGTACCTCGGATGATCGGGGGTCGACTTTTTAGAGACCTGCCACCAAGGAAGCCGAATCCTGAGTCGCCGTATAGCCCTAGCTGACGGGTGTCCTAGCGGTGATTCCTGACCTAGGCCGGTTCTTCAGTGTCGGAGTACTTCCAGTGACAAGGTGCAACGCGTCCCGTCCGGCACCTTCGAAGAGCACTTTGTCTTCGACTTCACGATACTAGGCTGCTGGGTCAGGGGTGCGGCGGCTTTTATCCCCGACGGATGGTTATTGGCGGGGATGGTATTCGCTATTCAGCTTCTTGATGCCCACACAGCACAAAGTCATCCACAGGATGTCCTCGGGATGTATTTTATATCCATTGCAGATATCCCTAGCACATCCTGATATATCCAGAGGATGTATACAAGACGTTCTAGGGACATCCAGATGTCCGCTTTCCTTATATCCACAGGATCGTGAAAAACGATATCCTATGGATATTTGTGAATGTCTCTCGGACCCCTACAGTACGTTATGCGGACGTTTATATACATCCTGGGGTAATCCTTCGTATATTCATTGGACGTCGTTTTGTTTTCCCGAACTGGTCCATGTAGTGTATGTATAATATATATATATATATATACACACACACACACACACACAGGGTGAATTCACTATTGTCCGAACACTCCAGAAACGAGATCACTGGTTTCAACTCGCAGACACTTCCACTGTGCGGACATTAGATAAATTCACCCCCTATAAAAATATGCAAGGGTTAAATAACATGCAATCGACAGATAGTCCATCAATAAATTATTGCATTTTATTAAGATTTATGAATATATCATCGACATATACTTCATAAAGTTATACATATACGAGTATTCATGTTTATCTTTTCACACCAGTGATCGCGTGATCAAATGTTGCTTAATTACTTACAAAAACTTGAAATAAAAAGATTCTTTCTCTTTTCAAAAACAAAAACAAACAATACTTGGAAATCGTTGGTTACAATCAGTAATATTAAGATAATAATATAACAAATATTAAAATCATAAAAACTTCAACAAGTGATAGAATAAAGACTTAAGCACATAATGAACATAATATATAAAACATATGAGATCCAAAAAAACTTATATTTATGTCTGATGATAACGGTTCGGTTAAGAATCCCTCTAGAATTGGTTCTACAATGAAGAAATTAAAAGCATAGTGGCCGACTTTGCATTTAGCACAATACAATATGGAAAAAGTTGGAAATAGATGATTGCTTCGTGAATATATTGAAGGTATACAAATCAGCTATGTTTACGCGTGTTGTGAGAAATCCTATAATAACATACAACATATGTTGCATAGTTTTGAAGTTGACAACTTTCAACTTAGATTATCAAAATACGAGATTAGTGATATAGTAGATTAAATCCCGTGGATGCAAATTATACAAATAGACTGGGCCAAAAAAATGGAATATTTTTTTTTTTTTTTAGTATATCGAAAATGTTGTTTGAGGTGACAAAAAAAAATTATTGTGAAAATTGGAGTCCTTAATATTCATATTAAGAGGTCTATCATCGCAATTTTAGATTTTTTTTTCCTGAGCGGGTTTTTGTCTCAGAACTCCCAAACCATTGAGTTAAACAAAATTGACTTGCAGATATTTTTTGAAGGAAATTGAATGCTCTACAAAAAAGGTCTGACTGAAATTTTCCGTCAGATAAACCGTTTCCTTACAATCATGCCTTAAAAATTGGTATAGTTTTACAATTTAATCTTTCAACTTTGGAATTTTGTAATTCATGTAAAAATCAGTACCCGGAAAAAAAACCGATAAATATTCTTATGGGAAATCAAATGCTCTACAAAAAAAGTCTCAACATTTTTGGCTAAATTCACTCCATCAAAACTTATTCAAGGTTAAAGTTGAACTTCACTTCAACTTTAATCTAGAATAACTTTTGATGGAGTGAATTTGGCCAAAAATGTTAGGAGACTTTTTTTGTAGAGCATTTGATTTCCCATAAGAATATTTATCGGTTTTTTTCCGGGTACTGATTTTTACATGAATTACAAAATTCCAAAGTTGAAAGATTAAATTGTAAAACTATACCAATTTTTAAGGCATGATTGTAAGGAAACGGTTTATCTGACGGAAAATTTCAATCAGACCTTTTTTGTAGAGCATTCAATTTCCTTCAAAAAATGTCTGCAAGTCAATTTTGTTTAACTCAATGGTTTGGGAGTTCTGAGACAAAAACCCGCTCAGAAAAAAAAATCTAAAATTGCGATGATAGACCTCTTAATATGAATATTAAGGACTCCAATTTTCACAATAACTTTTTTTTTGTCACCTCAAACAATATTTTCGATATACTTAAAAAAAAAAAGTCAATTTTTTTGGCCCAGTCTAAAATATACATAGGTATGTATGTACTATACGTGAAACTAGGGTTATTATACCCATATTTATAATCTGACAAGTAATATATTATAACATAGAAATGTATCCATAGGAGAAATCTGCCTAAGTCTGAGATTGATTAATTCTGGATCACTCTGAAGAACAAAGAACTCGACTTTATTAACTGGATTTCGTCATATAATAATATAAGTTACGAAAGAGGTTGGCCCTGTTATTTTAATATCATTTCTCTATTTATAGATTGAATGACAAAACATTGTTCAAAGTGTCGTAGATTAATGGACTATTCTGAGTTTTCTATGTCCTTTTTCCTTATACGCTCTGGAGCGTGTCTTAACCAATCTTTGATTGGTTTAGAAATGTCATGATCTGTTGCGTCGTCATATCTTTTTCGGACAGCATCTGTGAATAAGAGAACTTTTTCATCTTGCACTTGTTCTATCTGAATTTGATATAGACTAATCATTTGCACTAATCAATTGTTTTTCGGAATCAGAAGAGACCTTGGAAAAAATATCAATCTTTTGTGATAAAAGTATTGACGCAGAGAACCTTTAGCAGTAGTTACGCAAGAAACTTTCTGCAAAAGGTTCCCTGCATCAATATGCTTTCATCGCAGAACACTGATACTTTTTTCATTACACATATTGACATAATCTACACCATGTCAGAAGATATTTTTGATTGGATTTTATTTGTGAAAATTGGAAAAATGTTTTTTTTTTTCATCAGAATGTCAACGAGGTCTCACCGCAGTGGAGTCATATGCTTTTTAAGGAGGCTGTACAAATAGAATGCTCACCTATGATTACGTTACAAAGTCCAAGATCTGAAAACTTATTCTTTTTTTTTTTTCCTTCCCAGCTGAATCTTTGTGCTACTTCGCTTGAAAATATTCGCTTGACCAAATTGACTGTTACGGACTTTAAGCAGCTGCCGCCAATTTTACTTAGTTCTTTGACCTGTAAAAATAAAAATTTTGACAATCAATGATTCAGATATTGTGCAAAATGAAATGAATAATTATACAGATTACTTACAAGTTTGTTATAACAGCTAATGTCGACAATAGCAGTTTCAACGTCTTTCAACTGATCCTCATTTAATATAGGTAAAAGCGCAACGATGTTTTTAATATTTTCGTCAGCTTGTAATTCTGCTTCGCGCTCCACCTTGTCATTACTCCTTATCCATTGATCCATCAATTCGTTTTGATTGACAATAACTATATTTATTTTTTGTTTGATATCTGCTAATTGTCTAATCATGGAGTTCTGGAACTCGATGGTACCTAATATGTTGTGTTAAAACAATAATCCATGTATATAGATTAAACTTAACAAGCCTTCTGGTGAACTATCTGGTTTAAGCTGTGAATTACCAGTGTTTAAAATTGTACCGTTATAGATGACTGGAAAATAAGTGTGGCAACTAGTTCTAAATATGTACCGTCAATAATGGGGGGATCGCCTAAGCCTGTTATGCTTCTCACTAGTTCATTTCTACCAACAAAGCTGGGCTGACTTTTTTTCCATGTTGCAGAATTTTCAGCAGCAGCGGAGGTACCTTCGCTGCATCTTCGAAGTTCTATACTTGATATCATATTTTTATCGCCAGAATATTCATTTTTTTTCTTTGTCAAAGACTTCGAAGTAGTTGCGATGTACGGAAGTTTCCTTTCAGGAGTTGAGTCGGGGCCAGGTGAACTTCGGATTATATTATCTGTACTGTTAGTATCATAAGGATCTTGGAATCTTCTTCGCTTGACAGGGATCTGAGCACTTTGAGTTGATGATTCCTTCACTGGTGGGGCAGGGTATTTCAATATACGCCGATCTGACACTGAAGAATCGTCTAAATCTGTAGTATCACTTTCAGAAAATTGTTTCGCTGCATGCTCTCGTCTTCGTTCCCTCAGAACTGGAGCCTCTACATCTGAGTTAAGATCAGAGATCTTCTCTGCATCTTTCAATTTTTTTTTTGCCTTTTGAAAGTGATCTGAAAAAGTTGCGTAATTGCCATTACCAGGGTACGTTATCTAAATCAAATTGAATAGTCTAATACCATATCACAGGTATATGTGTGTAGCAATATATTTTGCAGTGGAGTTGATGGGAATGGGAGATTAACTTGGTAACTCGTGAGATGATATAGGTATTATATAGCATTCTAAAGGATTACCCGTTGAACCAAATATTCTTTTGACTGGAAAGACTAAACATTTCTCACTGTCGAGGTCCATCATTTTTTCCACAGCATTGTCGTATGCTTTAAAGTTTTTGAGGTAGGTTGGCCAAAATGCTTCTGTTTTTTCTTCGTTGCAGAACTAATTCTGAGGGATTACTTGCAATTCGTCTTCAAATTCGATAATATAGTAGCGATTCTCAGCCATCTTATTCTGTATTACTTAAGAGAATATGTTATTAGTTGAATGTGGAATTTTCATCGTCATTATAGCAATACCTACATGATAAAAATATCATAACTTTGATGGATAATTTATGATAATTCTTTATGTAGAAGAGGTATTGCTACAAAATTATTATTTGAATGTGGCATCATAAATATCTTGCTGTTTATTTCTGATGCCCGCCACAATTTAGTTCTAGATAATTTGCTCACTACAAAAATATCTATTAACGAAGACGGACAAGGTTTAGTAAATAAGTCACTTTTTTCGAGATACTCTTTGCCAATAAGTACTAAACAATTTTTTCTTGAATCATGGACTATATTTTCTATCATAACAATAGATCCATCAATTAATCGACAGAAGTTATTTGCCGCATCGCCAATTTTAAGTGTATATCCATTATACTTCAGACGTTGATATTGATGATTACTACCAGTCGGGAGCAGCACACTGTGATAAAAATATGGTAAACGTACTTGTGGTTCCAACCCGATTTCAACTTGTCCAATAACTTTTCTTTTTGAATTATATTTTATTTCCTCATAACGGCGACTTAATTGTTGTAGAGGTTTATCCGATTTACGGATTAATTTCTTTAAAGTTTGCATAAAATTTTCGTATTTAAAAGCGCTAAATGAATCTAACGGGCCAAACTTTTTTACGTCGGCGGGCAAATGGATAAGACTATGAATATTATGCGAAATGAGATATTCTCCGTACAAAATTTTGAATGTTAATACAAAATGATCCAGTAATTCTTGGGCATAATTTAAATATTGTTCCGATGAACTTTCACAGCATAATATTCTGAATGCTACATGGAGTGTTATAAAGTGGTTGTATATATCTCTGGACAGAACGGGTTCGAGAACCACAGGCCCTGTGTATAATAAGACCTGGCGAAACTCAGTTGCCTTCCACTGCTTGATGTATCGAAGAGATCTAGGTTTTCTAGCAAATTCTACGGGAACAACTGGTTTGATTCCTGTTTCTAAGCAATGGGATATTAACTCACATTTTCGATGGGGAAGCCGAACATTCAAATCACCACTCACCCATGCATACATTAGTTTTCTCATCGCACCAAAACAACCCAAATGTAAATAATCTAATGGTATATTAGTAACAAGCCCGAAATTTGGAATTGCTTCTAATATACTATATCCTACATGATAATTTTCATCATTATGGTTCATAAAATCTGTGTCAGTTCGTTTAGTTGCCCGAATGTCTGGAAAACAAACTCGACGTTCACGATATTCTCCCTCAGTTACACATTTTGTGCAACTAGAATATCCCGTATGATTTTTCACCTTCATTATAAAAGCTTTCGCAGGAGCGTCACATATAACTCTGTGAATACGGATCTGAAAAGTTTTTCCATTATAAATCAAGCCATTTTCTACTAGATCAACGGCTTCGTTAACGAAATCTGCGAAGAATATATTGGCATCTATTGGTTTTTCATCACCATAGTATGCTCCTATCAAATAAACAGAAGTTGACGGATCAACAGAACATAAAATTGGCCACAATGCTTGCGTAGAAGATCTGGATAATGGCAATCCGTCGACGCTGATACCTAAATTCAGAGTATTTACTAATGACACATCATTAGCATATTCCTCGATGTACTGAATCAGGGCATTGCGAAGCCCCAAGTGCCAATATGACCCAGGTGGAACACTTCTGATGTTGGTGCTCCTTGGAGTATTAAGCAAGGTTCGAGGATCTTTTGGTAAATTCATATGACAATGATGTGTCTTTAGTATTTTTAAAAGAGCGGATAGCGCAGAATGAGTAATATTTTCACTGATGGCCCAATGACTGAGTGAAGTTTCAAAATTTGCATGACCGTTGAGGTTTTCTTCCTCACCGAATTGCTGATACAATGCATTTTCAAGAATATCAGACTGAGCTATTGACGTATCAGCTTCTGTCGAATGACTATCGCCTATATCGAGAAATTCTGTACTATTTGTAACATCTTGTTCCCCACCGACAATAGGATCGAAGGCATCGCAATCGCTACTTTTGTTACTCTGTGTGGCTTTATCTTCTACATCTAATAAATCGCGTTCCTCTCGATATGCCGATGAACCGCAGTCTAGTAATAACAAGGATTGCTGTACGGAGGCCTCATTGGCTCTAAGTCTTCGCAAGTGACGACATGACAAATCTGTGATTTGCTTGAGGGTTCTACTAACTTTCGGCATGTCTATATAATGTCTCACGTAAGTTTAAATCACGAACATAGCTTTTCAGATGTTTTGTATAAAACACGTTTTCAAAATAAATTTCAGATTTTCAATTGCGTCCATGTATCAGACACCAAGCAATACAACACGTGTTTGTTTTGAGGTTATGCCCGATGAACCGAAACGAATTGAATAATAATTCTGCCAATACTTTCGAAAATTTATATTATTGATATTTATTTTGAACCACTATATTTAATATGCATGTCTATAATGTATGTACTTACCGCTTTTCACCAATTTCCGCGATATTACAGATGTAACAGCACTTATTGCAGCTTGCATAACGCACAGACACGATGCCAAGAGGAAAAAGGCAGTTGCGAGGTTATATCCGGTTATTTTGGCGCGTAATTTAGGGTCACATAGAATCACCGATCCCAGCGCCGTTGAATAATAACAAGCGGCCATAGAGCATATAGGGCGTAGTTGGACGCGATCAGGACAGAAATTTAAAAATGGCATTTGAAAATACAATGCCTCTGCACTGTGAATATATACGTGTGTAATATAAGAATATGTCGTTAGTATACATATAGATATTCTGCAATGGTATAGCTGTGATATATTTCCTAATTACGTAATATACATAATATACGTATGTATTCCCAACTACAATTAACTATACATGTATGTATTTCATGAAATGTCCTCGATAGATACCTATGGGATATCTTGCGGATTTCATGAAAGTCGTCGATATATGAAACAGATATCTGAGAGATCGTTGCATCTCCAGGTAAGATGATGGGATATCCCATGGATATTTTATTGGTCCTGGATTTGAGTAGGATGTCTTTAGGATATCCTAATAGTCCGGGATATATATGGGCTGTATGGGACTAAGGTAGGATATCCGATAGACGTCCCGTGCTGTGTGGGTGGCATGTTTCCCAATTGTCGACCGATTTTAGGAAAACCATTCCGGGTCACCTACTTACCGGCTCATACCTGTATATTGAAAATGATGACATTGCGAGCTGTCCGCCTCCGTCAGCGTGGTAGCTTGCGTAATCACGTCACGCTGCAGCTCGTTCGTAACAGCATCCTCCCCCAAGACGCTATCTTTGGTGGCAACCGGGGGTGGCGTCTGGTCTCCTGGAACGGCCGGGTGGCGTCCGCCCTAAATGACCGTGAAGCTATCCACGGACGGAGCTCTTGGCGGCGGTGGCAGGATTGCTCGGGGTGGTTCCAGCCTCATGGGTGGCGGTGGGCTGGGTACCTCGTACAGTTCAACTCTGGGTGTTGGTAGATGGTGGATTATTTCTGTTTTTGGAAGGGTAGAGGGAAACTGGGCGAGTATCAGGATCGTTATTTTGCTTTTGGCCCTTCGTTTTTCTTCTTTAGTCTGTCAAGGTGTTTCAGGCGCCGTTTGCCGTCCGGTCCTGTTATTATGGCGGTGTTCAGGTCCAGCATCTCGACGATCTCATACGGGCCATCGTAGTGAGGGTCCAGCGTACGTCTGACTTCTCGTTTGGCATAGACTTGATCCCCCACTCGGAAGTGGATAGGGTTGCCTTTCAGGTCGTAGCGGTGTTTCGAACTTTGCTTAGCAGAGTTAAGGTTGTTACCGCCCACTTCCGCTAATTCGCTCAATCTGGTTACCAATTTTTCCATATACTTGGTTGTTGTTGGAAGATGTTTTGCCAGTGGTAAGGTTTCAGGCGTCCTTTTCAGTTTCCCAAAGGCCATCTCGTGGGGGGTGAAGTTCGTCCCCTCATGTATTGTCGAGTTGTAACAGCGCATAGCGTCAGGTAGAAGATCGTCCCATTCCGCCTGGTCGTCGATGAAGTGTCGGATATAGTCGACGAGTCCAGTGTGGCTACGCTCTAATGATCCGTTTGTCTGTGGATGATAGCCTGAAGTCATCACATGATTTACCTTGTTTATCCGGAGGAACTCCTTCATATTATCACTCGTAAAACATTTCCCACGATCGCTTAGTAGAATTAGTGGCGTGCTATATGGTTTGAAGTACTTCTGGTCCAGCGCCCGGATCACGGAAAGTGATGTTTGATCAGGTAGCTCGTAGGCGTGTCCCAGTTTAGTCAGCAGGTCCAGTATAGTTAGAATGTATTTATTCCCTCTTCTGGTAGTTGGTAAAGGTCCCACAAGATCTACGGCAATTTTCTCCCAGGCTTCTACTGGTGTGTCGGTGATGATCATCGGTTCTCTGGTTTTAATGCGTGATATCTTCTGCCTCTGACGACTCTCGCAGCATCTTATTACGTCTTGAACCTCATTACGCATCCCGGGCCAGTAGTAGCGTTGCCGCAGGCGTCTATAGGTCTTGGTGACTCCCTTGTGTCCTCCTGTTCTGCCTTCGTGCCACTCCTTGACAATCCGTTGTCGCTTTTCGGGTGTCGGTGTTTCGATCTCGCCCGTACAGAGGTAAATGTGGCACGGATAGTCTTGGAAGACTTCCTGGATCAGGGATCTTATGATCTCTGACGGTAGGGTGTCGATTCCGTCGCCCTTCACAGCCAGTCTCATCTCGGTAGTTTGAGTGGTTCCCATTGCAGTCTTCAGCGCCTTCAGCCCATCAACTAGGTCGTTGGGTGTCATCCTATGATAGTACTTGTCCATGCTGGCTATGGAGAAAATTTTCCTTTTGTTTCGTGTAGTGACGATTACGTGACCTTTCCCCTGGATCGCTTCCTTGAGGTTTTCGGGGTGGACCAGCCCTATTTCTTGGAGTTGTTTGCCCACCGGTGTTGTAAGTAGGCAATCCGTGGATATGAAATGAGCGTAGTTACCTTTCCTCATGGTCAGCGTCTCGGGTGTCAGTCGTACCTTGCATTTCGTGTCTGTCATAGTTTTTCCCTTCCGTCCTTTGGAGGCTGAGCGTCTCTCCTCGTCCTCATCGCTCGTATCGTCATGTTCGGAACTCTCATCGGAGCTAGTCAGGACCAGCGAGTGGGTGGTACCATCCTCATCGTGTTCCTCAGGCTCGGTTTCCTCTCCCGAAGTATCTGGCAGAGCAGTTGGACAACCATATGGAGTTGAGCGACCCGTCGGTAGCAATGACCGTCTAGGTGTTGGTAGAAAGGACACTCGGTTTCTGCGGGGTTTATGCACCGGTCCCGGCGTAGCTGGATCAGGCCCCTGCCACAAGATATCAGTAGTTTCCGTACCTCGTGTGATGGGTTCTCGCGTTTTCTTCGTTGAAGGCCTGGGGATTGACTGAGCAAGTTCCCTGATGCGCTCTCGGGCCTGTTCCAGAGTCAAGGACTCTGTATCGTCAGCCAAAGCGACGTCTTCACGATTCAGTCGTTGTTGTGTGGTCTCCGCGAGTCGACTGTCCGACAAATTCCGAATTTCTACGGAATCGTGATCATCTTCTGTGTCTTCTTCCGTCGAACTCTCGAAGTCCAAAATCGTGAGATTCACCGTTTCACCAGGTCTCGGGAACTGTTTCTGCAGAAGATTTTGGATTACCTGGCTAGTGGTGGGATCCTTCTCACGCAGCATCTCCCGGAATTGCAGCCTGTCAGCTGTTAGCTCGCAAGGTTGATTTGTTGTTAAATTAATATTTGAGTGCCCGTAGCTGGTTTGCACGGTGGTATCCAGGGAGTCATCCTCATCCTCTTCAGCTATGGGGTTTGCTGAAACAGATTCGTCACCTTGTTTTGGCGTTTCCCTGACTGGTGAGATTGTTTGATCAGAAGAGGCGATGGTCGAGTCATTTTCGTTCGGGTAGGTCATGGGTGCAATCCTCCTATGCTCGCGTAGTCGACTTGCTATAGTGCTTACGTCGGCGTTCGGTTCGGGTTTCGCTATTGGCTTGTATTCCGGATCCTTGGCGTCGTCTTTCACTTTCAAAGGCAAGCAGTGTACGACCGGGTTGCGAGATAAGGCGTCAGCGTTAGCATTTGTGGTACCCGTCTTGTATACAATTCGGAAATCGTATTCCGCCAATCTGAGTCTCCAGCGGGTCAGTCTCGAGGTTGGGTCCTTGACGTTGTGTAACCAAACTAAGGCTTGATGGTCCGTGTAGAGAGTGAATTGTCGTCCATATAGGTACGGCCTAAAACAGTTTATTGCAAAAATTACAGCTCAACATTCCCTCTCTGTAGTAGAATAATTTTCTTCCGCCGGGGATAAGGTTCTCGATGCATAATTTATCGGTCTCTCCTCCCCCCTTGCGCCCTGGCTCAGTACAGCGCCTACGGCATAATCGGAGGCGTCGGTCGTCACGACAAATGGGCGATTGAAATCAGGGTACTGCAACACTGGTTCGGCGCACAAGGCATCTCGAAGATTCTCGAAGCTCTTTTGCTGCTCCTCCCCCCATGCGAACGTTGCTTTCTTCCGTAGGAGATTGGTCATTGGTTTACTTATCTCGGCAAAATTAGGTATGAATCGGCGGTAGTAGCCGGCAAGTCCAAGGAATTGCTGGATGTTCTGCCTCGTCTTTGGAACCGGAAATTTCTTGACAGCTTCCAGAGTACGTGGATTTGGTCTCACACCGTCTTGGCTAAGGATGTGTCCCAGATACGTCACCTCCTTACGAAGGAATTCGCATTTGTCAGTCTGCAGTTTCAATCCGTGTTCCCTCATTCTCTGTAAGAATCTCCTCACTTGATAACCGTGTTGCTGCAGATTTGAGGCAAACGATACTACGTCGTCCAGGTATACAAACAACTCAGTGCTCTGTAGTCCGCATAGAACTAGATCCATTAGTCGCTGGAACGTTGCAGGAGCGTTCTTTAGCCCGAACGGCATGCGTTCGTACTCGTAGTGGCCATTAGGCGTGGAAAATGCGGTCTTGCCTTGGTCTTCCGGAGCCACACCTATCTGATGGAACCCGCTGGCAAGATCGAAGACTGAAAAGTATTGGGCTCCTCCAACCCTATCCAGAATATCGGTGATGTTCGGGAGTGGATAGCTGTCACCTACAGTCTTCTCGTTGAGCGTGCGGTAGTCAATCACCATTCTCCAGCGTTTATTCCCCTGCGAGTCAGGCTTTTTCGGGACGATCCAGAGAGGTGAATTGTACGGCGAAGTCGAGGGCTTTATTATCCCGTTCTTCAATAGTCCATCTACCTGTTTCTTGATCTCTTCCTGATGTACGACCGGGAACCGGTACTGCATGGTATGTACAGGTATCTCGTCAGTGGTAGTGATCTTGTGCGACACGGTGTTCGTTTTCCCTAGTTGGTCACCTGGAAGGTAAAAACAGTCTGAGAATTCCTCTACGATCTCCAGGACGTGGTTCCTTTCTTCCTCGTTCAGATGTTCCAACCGGAGTGCCTTGATAATTCGTTCCCCTCGGTCTTCGTCCTGGTGGTCAGTAGGCTCGTCTTCCGTGTCCGTATGCCCTATAGCTAGATCGTATGGCTCTAGTTCCTGTGGACTAATAACAATTTCTACAGGTTCTTCAGTAGTGTTAGTAGCCATAGCGTAGCAGACTCCATTGTGGTTGGTCACCACAGCCTCCCCGATGTAGACCTTGGGTGGCGTCGTTATCCTTGGTAAGTAGCCATCCCGTATCTCCTCGTTGCTGACTGGGATGGAAATCTGCGTCTTACTTCTGGCCTCGAGGCGTAGTGTACACTTACGGTACTTCTTTTCCACCGCATCGATTTCACGTCGGTTGCAGAATGGTATCGGCCGTATCGGTTCTTCACAAGACACGATAGTCTTATGATGAAAGGATACCTCAGCCTGGTGTTCGAGGAGGAACGGTGCTCCCAGCAGTCCATCTCCAACTATGCTGGTGCTGTTGTAAACATAAAACAAACTCTTTTTCCCTAATGTCGTGATCGTAGTCGTACCCAATGTGTAGAGCGGCTCGTCCGATACTCCCAGGATCTCGGATCTGAATCTGTCGATGACGGGAGCCTCGTCGCCCAGCACATCAATGTGTACTAGATTGACTCCAGCGCCGGTGTCTAGCGTGAATTGTCCCTCGCCTTGCTCCAGCTCTGGGGCTCGGATCTTGATTCTTGGTGCTGGGGCCTGCGCAATATGGCAGTGGGAGTGTGATTCCCCTGTGCTTCGTCCTTGAATTTCACGGCTTTCATTGTCTCCTTGGGTTCCGCATCGTGACGTCCGCCCTCGTAGTTTAAAGAATTCGAGCCGGAGGCTGACGAATCCCGCAGGGTGTTTGCTCCACGTTCTGCTGATCCTAGTTGCTGGATTCGGTCGTGCATTTCTCGCTGTTTATGAGCTAGGGTTTGACATATCTCTACAACATGTCCCTTGCGTTTACAGTAAATGCAGTACGGATCTCGATCTCTAGAGTACTCACGTCTTTGGGTGGAATTATCTCGCTCTCTAGATGGAGAACGGGAGTTACCTAGATTCAACGTCCTTAATCCTGCGTTAAAAACTCTCGCCAGGGTTGTCGGGCTAAAATCCGAACGTCGAGATCGCGATCGACGCTCTGGTCCGGAGGATGTACTGCTGTCCTCGGTGGTAGTTACGACGATGTTGTCCCTCCGTCCCTGATAACGGCTCTCATACTCTCTTTTTGACTCCCAAGATGACCTACGACCCTGGTCATATCTTGACGTACTCCGATTCGGAGAATCTTCTCTCTCATGATCCCGGTAGTTTCCCAGTGCGTATCTCCGATTTCTGCGCACCCTGTCTTCCTCTATAACAAGGTCATAGGCCGCATCAAGCGTTCTTGGCGATTTCGGGGCTATGATATAGTAGATCCGTTCTGGCAAGCCTCGGATGAAGTTCTCTAGTGCGGTTCTTTCCATTTGTGCCACATTTTCCTCACTATGGGCATAAGCTCCCTTGATTGCTGCTCGAGCCTTATTGACCAACTTAGAGGTGCGTCCGATGTAGCTTGACAGACTCTCGCAATCCTGGATCTGCAGACGTCCGATTTCAGCCAGAGACGAAGCGGGGTCCCGTCCAGGGGCGTACCGTTTCTTCAGATGGTTAACCAGGTCGTCGACGGTGTTAAACCTCCTGCCTTCGACACTGATTCTGGCAGCGCCTGTGAGTCTGGTGATTACTTGTTGAACGTATTCAGTTTCTTCTTCTGGACCGATCAGAGTAAGTCCGTCGCTAATCTTTCGTAGAACATGGCCCAGTGGCGGTTTTTCGCCGTCAAATTCCGGTATTCTGTCCACGGCCTTGAATAGTGTATCTCTGCTCCTGAAGCTTCTCGTGTACTCGATCAAGGTTGTGAGCAGTTGATCAGTCGTAGCCATGTCGGATCCTGGTTCTAGGTTCAGCAGATGTAGTTGAGAGGGATAAGGATAAATATGGGAAAGGATTTATTGAAAAGTTCGGTTGATCTTCGTATATGGTAGTTAAAGAACCAAAGGTATTTACGTTACGTAGTCGGGTCAGGTGTCGGTAGGCCACCTGATACTGTTTACGTCCGTCAGTACGAAGTATGTGCGCGTCAGCAGTTTAATGTAGGTAACTAGTGTCTTACGCTTGAAGTCGATGACTTGTTAGCGTTCTGAATACTGTTACGTTGATTTAGAGATCCTCATTCAAACCTCCAGTTTTAAGCGTACCCCACACCTAGCACCAATTCTGTTACGAGCAAACGACCTGCGTGCGTTTGCGTTTGCTTCCGTTAACGTTATTAGACAAGAACCGTCTGAGCGGCTAGACTGCTCTTGCCGGGGGTTGTTGCTTGTTCAAACCACAAAAGTGGACCTGCAGGTTCGAAGGAGAATTCGGTCTGTTTGAGGAAAAATGTAACCTTTGGGTTTACGCAGTATGAAGTTAATTTATTATGGAAGTATTGACAGGTTGACAACTAGAAAATATATAATGGCGTTAGATTCGATAAATTGCATAATCGAAGAAAATAATATAATAGAGAATAATAAAAGAATATAATAGAAAATATATAACGACGTTAGGTTTAACAAATAGAAAATATACGATTAATAATGAACATAGGTATAGAGAACACGTAATGAGATTGTATAGGTAGGAGGAGGAATTTAGGTAGGGATGAGCCGGTGAAGCGGTGTACCTCGGATGATCGGGGGTCGACTTTTTAGAGACCTGCCACCAAGGAAGCCGAATCCTGAGTCGCCGTATAGCCCTAGCTGACGGGTGTCCTAGCGGTGATTCCTGACCTAGGCCGGTTCTTCAGTGTCGGAGTACTTCCAGTGACAAGGTGCAACGCGTCCCATCCGGCACCTTCGAAGAGCACTTTGTCTTCGACTTCACGATACTAGGCTGCTGGGTCAGGGGTGCGGCGGCTTTTATCCCCGACGGATGGTTATTGGCGGGGATGGTATTCGCTATTCAGCTTCTTGATGGCATGTTTCCCAATTGTCGACCGATTTTAGGAAAACCATTCCGGGTCACCTACTTACCGGCTCATACCTGTATATTGAAAATGATGACATTGCGAGCTGTCCGCCTCCGTCAGCGTGGTAGCTTGCGTGTTCACGTCACGCTGCGGCTCGTTCGTAACAGTATCGATAAAAGTAACTACAGCAATCTCTTCGTCTTGAAACGTACTTTCATGAAAAAATATTGACAGAATTATTCGATACCGATCTTGAGTCTTTTTGCAATTTCAAAGTGAAAAATCGTTTTTTTCATCCTGTATGTCCCTTTTAATTTTTTCGAAAAAAATCTCAAAAAATCTGTTGGAAATTCTACGAATTTTAAGTCTATTCCGGTCGTGGTCATATTTTTTGTTCTATTTCTTTTTTATTATTTTAAAGCAAAATAAAGATTTGATTTATCGTACCGTCATCGATTTAAAAAAAAAAAAAAACATGTTAAAATAACTATTACTAATGTTGGAAAGATTCAAAGTATGAAAACGAAAAAATGAAAGACTTATTAGGTATATTTATTATCACAATATTATTCATTAATTTATAATAATATTCTTTAATGATAATATTCTGTGTCACAAATATTATTTATTTATATATTTATTATTTCCTTGTTATTCATTTATTTCCCCTTGTGTTTGAAAATGTCACAAGCACGGTAGTGTTCCGATCGGGAGTATTCTTTCACGATTACGATCCCATTTGACCCGGGAATTATGCTATGTAGTTTCAGCGTCCCGGGTATGCTTTTTGCATTTTCAAATCTGTGAAATAATTTTTCCTTGGCTGCCTCATAATTTTCCGCGGGTGAAAATTTCACGAGTATGTTGGGCAAATCATTTTGTTTAGAAGCCCACTCATACAATTCTTTTGGAGTCGTTATCTGCCGATCAAATGGCAGTTGGAGACTAGCTCGCGCAGCCATTCGTTTCACCGTGCCACCTACACCATCGCAGGCGCCTTTACCGTGGGCAGTTGCAGAGAAGTCCTTCCTTCCTTCCTTTTTATTGGTTATCGGTTATTTTTTGTAACCATGTACATACCACTCCGAATATTTTATAGGGATTTTAGTGTTCAGTTATTTGGCTATCCTGACCGCTAGGAGGCAGTGTGCCGTGGGTTAGTGATTGGTTGGGTTATTATTATTGTTGTTATTATTGTTGATAATAGTTTTGTTGTGATCTTGAGTTTTCTTGACGTTGTGCCCGTCGGTGCGGGAGACTTTTACTCTTCTGAGAGGTCTCTTAGAGATGGCTCGTATTGTCGACGGGGGAATGGTGGGGGGTGGCTAGAACATCACAACGAATATACGTCTTACATGTTAGTTAGGGGGAGAGAATATTTAACTATATTCAGTAATGGGAAGAAGGGTCGGGTTATATTGTTATTTTGTTTTTCAGGAGGAAGTTGCAGATGGGGAATAATAGCTGAATATTTTTTTGGAGGAATATTTCCCAAAGGTCAGATCCGACTGGAATGTTGTTCCTTCTGAGGAGGCTAATGGCTTTGTCTCTTCCTATAAGGTGGAGGGGGCAGTCCCAGAATAAGTGGTTTAGGTCCATGTTTGGATGATTGCAAACGCAGGTTTTATCCTGCAGTATGTTTTTTCTGACCAGATGGGCCTTGCTGTAGTTGTGATTCGATCTGATTCTATTTATTAGTCCTATCTTTTTTCTGTCTAGTCCTAATTTATGGAACCAGGGGGAAGCGGAGAAGGGGGGAGAACGGTCCACATACCGTACACCCTTGTGTTGCCCGTGTAGTTTAATGAAGGAATCCGTTTTTTGGGTAAGGAGCTTTCTGCGGGAAGCGACTAGGTCTGAGGCGGGGCATTTTATGGGATGAGTGGGGTTTATTGGTAAGTTTATGGCGGTCTTGGCCAGGGCATCTGCGATCCCGTTCCCCACAATGCCGGAGTGCGAAGGCACCCAGACTAGGTGTATGGGGATGGAGTTGTGTTTTGAATTATATAAGATTTTTTTTATCTCAAGAATTATGGGGTTTGCATTGGAGGCTATGCCGATTGCGGAGATTGCTATTAAGACGCTTTGGGCATCAGAACAGATGACTCCCGGTTTGGATTCTGTTGTATGATGGACAATTTTATTGATTGCTTTGAGGATTGCTGTGGCTTCGGCTGTGAAGATGGAGGAATAGTCTGAGAGTCTGATTCTAAACGATGATCCCGATGGCATCTCTATACCAGCGCAAGAGACTCCTGCGGGAGAGAGCCTAAGGGAACCGTCAGTGAATGTCGGTGTGGCACCTGGATACTTTTCCAAAAGTAGTTGGGAAAATAACTGGTGCGGACATTGCGAAGCTTTTGCTGTTTTACCGATGAGGAAGTTGATTGAAGGGGAGTAGAATTGAGGATCATACCCGAAGGAATAGCATGGAGGAGAAGTGAATTGCAGAGGCGTTTTGTGGAGGCAACTGATTTTTTGCCAAGTGTTAACTAGGCATGGGTACCTTGTGGGATCCCATTGAGGATGGTCTGCCTTGTGTTCAGCCATGGATTTGAGTTTTGTGAGTAAGATATTTCCGGACTTTTCTAGGTTTTTAATGATATATTTTTCGGTTAAAAACCTTCTTCTCAGGTGAAGGGGAGGTTCGCCTGCTAGGTGTAGTAATATGTTTGTTGGGGTGGTGATGATGCATCAGAGGCTTCTCCTGAGGGCGGCGAATTGGACTCTGTCTAGAGAGGACAGGAGACCCGGGCTAGCATTTTGGATAAAGAAGCACCCCCAGTCCAGCACCGACCTAATCAACCCTCTATATACCATCAGAAGGGTGCTGGGATGTGCTCCCCAGTAAATCCCTGCTATGGCGTTGATGATGGATGTCATTTTCTTGGCTTTTTCCCTGATTGTGATGATGTGGTCCTTCCATGAAAGTTTATTGTCTAGATGAACTCCTAAGAACCTGCAGGTGGGGGATGCTTGGATCCTGTTATCCTTGAACCTGATGGATGGGATTGGGTTTGTTGGGGTCCTATCTGAGAAGACCACTAATTTTGTTTTACTGATGGAGATTTTAAGTCCTCTGGGTTTTGGATGAGCTGGTGAGAGAATCGGATAGCGTGGTGCTTGAGTTATATGTGACTATATCGTCGGCGAAGGTCAGGATTGTTGTGCTGGGACTTGCGAGGCTGGGGATATCTCTGAGATAGAGATTGAATAGAATTGGGCTCAGGACCGATCCTGGAGGGAGCCCTCGATCTGTGACCCGGGAGCCCAAGTCGAAAGAAAGTCCGGATCCGTGAAGGGTACGCTGAAAAGTTATGCTATATATGAGATTTATGATGGTGGGGGGAACTTCTAGTGCCTGGAGCTCTTTGAAGAGGGTATTGGGGATGATGTTATCGTATGCGCCTTCGATATCAATAAATGTTGCGGTGAGGTATTTATGTTTGAGGTTGGACAGGTGGATATCGCTGGTAAGGATGGATACGTTGTCAAGGCATGAGTTGTGCCTTCTAAACCCAAAAAAGGTCTTGGGGAGGATGTCCCGAGACTCCGCCCAGTATTGTAGTCTATCGTTAATCGTTCTTCCCAATACCTTGAGTAAGGTCTGGGATATGGAAATTGGCCGGAAGCCCTTGTTGCCGGGTTTCGGGATGAACACTACCCTATATTCTGCCCAAGACGAAGGGAATTGTCCCAGATGGAGAATACCGTTCAGGATGTCAAGGAATACGGTGAGCCACTCTTGGGGGCATCTCTTAATGACTGAGTTTGACAGGCCATCCGTCCCGGGGGCTGTTTTGGATTTGGCTCTCTCTATGGAGTGGTTCAGTTCGGTCATTGATATGGGGTTGTCTAGGAAGGTGCCGGAGGAAACGTTCGGGAGAGGAGGTTTCCTAGTGTAGCTGAGTGGCCTTGAGATTTTGTCGAACGCTCTGCGAAGCGCCGGGTCATTTGGTGAATGGGAATTTTTTGATGTGGGGGTGTTCTTTCTACTTTTAAACCCCTTGATAGTGGACCAGACTTGACCTACGTTCGATTGGGGAGAGAGTTGAGAGCAGAAAATCCTGAATTCCTTGCTCTTGGTTTTATTGAAGGTTTTTTGGGCTAAGTTTGCTGCTTTGGAGTAGGTATCAAATTTGTTTTCGGAGGGGTTTTGGAGGTGGGTCTTCAACGCCGCGGATCTGGCCTTTCTGGCTGTCGTGCGTTCCGCATTCCACCAGGGGCTGGGAGGGGGTGCTTTGAACCTGGATTTGTTTTTTGTAAGCTTCGCTCCGTTGTTTATTAGGGCTGTTTTTGAAATATCTGTTGAATGGTTGTAAAGGTTGATTACGTTGCTGCTGTCTACCTGAGTTGTGGAGAGGATGTTGGCCTGTTTCGTGACCTCGAGGTAGAAAGCTGGCCAGTCTGTATTGTTAAGTTGGAACTGGGAGCATGGAAATGAGTAGTCTAGGTTTATCCTACCTATGGAAATGAGTATGGGCAAGTGGTCGCTGCCAAGGGTGTCAGGGATGGTGTCCCAGGTGCAGGATGGTATGAGATTCGGGGATGCCAGGGAGAGGTCGGGGGCGCTGGCATGGTTAGGGTTCCCCGAGACCCTCGTGGATTTTCCGATGTTAAGTATCATAAGATTACTATTGTGGATGGCATTGTAGAGGTGGTTGTTGTCACTGGAGGGAATATTGCTGCCCCAGGACGGGTGATGGGCGTTAAAGTCTCCGCATACGAGGACGTTATCTAGTACGGATAAGGTTGACAGCAGGTTCTCCCATGTTTGTTGGGAGATGAGATGTTCGGAGGGCTTATATATATTGACTATATGTAGAGTAATTTGTTTAACTGTTATTTTCAAAATGAGGTTTTCGATCCTTGGGTATTGGAGGTCCGCCAGGACCCGCTCGTACTCAATAGCCGGGTGTAGGAAGATGGCCACTCCACCCCCCCGGTTGTTCTGGGGTCTGTCGATTCGGCAGCAGTTATAGCCGTTTAGGGCAAAGGAGTCTCCTGGTTGAAACCAAGTCTCCGTTATGCAAAGGATGTTGAATTTGGGTGCGATGTTTGTGAATTCTGCCCATTTTCCCCTCAGGCTGCGGGCATTCCATTGAAGGATTGATAGTTTATGTTTTGGGAGGTTTGGGATGTTATCCATAGACGATGGATAATAGTTGCTCCTCCGAAGCTTAGATTACTCTTAGCATGTTTTCCGAGTTGGGGAAATTCTGCGCGATTATTGTGGAGATGGCTGCGAGGAGGACCTTGATTTGGGATTAAAATTCTGTTCTAACCATGTTTTGAATAGATTGGAGGTTCATTGGTGTAGGAATAGCTTGGTCTTGGTAAGGCCATGTGGCCTCGGCCATTTGTGGATTAATTGCTGGCATTTCGATAGGAGATTTGCTGGATCTGCGTGGGAGGGAGGGTCGTGGTGGGAGGGGGGGGATGGCGGGAGAGGGAGGATTGGGAGAGGGGGGCTGTGGGGTTTCGGGAGGGTTGTTTCCTGCTATCTCTTTTTCCTGTCCTGGGGCTGCTTTTATGGGTTGGGAAATAGTGATGATGGATTTGATCTTAGGTCGTTGCCCTAGCTTTATGATAGGGTTGGGTGTCGTTGGGGTAGAGAGGTGCGTTGATGGGGGTTGGGAGATTGGTGGGAATTCGGTATTGTTTGATAGGTTTGGGGCTTGAACCTCAGGTTGGGGCCCCCCGTTTTTCACAATGGATATGGCTTCCTTGAAAGAAAGGTTGTTAGAGCAACGCACTTTGTTAACGTTCGTGTAGAAGATAAACGAGGGGCATCCTCGGTGTGAGGCTTGGTGGGCGCCTTTACAGTTAATGCATTTATGGTCTTTTTCGTTGGATACTTTACAAAGTCTGGAATCATGCTGCTTGGCGCAGGACTCACAATATGGGTTTTTGTTTTTACATTGGGCTAGCGTGTGTCCGAATCTTTGACAATTCAGACACTGTTTAACTGGGTAGATATATGGGAGGACTCTTCTAAAGACGTTCCATATGGATATTTCCGGGGGTAGCCCGAATGCGGAGGAGAAATATACCCTTATGTTGGAGGTATTAATGAGAGAATCGATGTTTTCAGGGTCTCTGCGTTTAATTCTTTCTGCTTTGAAAGCCTTGAACCCGGGGAGACTACATTGCAATCCCTCCATGATGTCGCTCTCCTCCAATGAGGGGTCGACGCCCCTGACAAGACCCACCCGCCAGACTCGTGAGTCCGGAATGTAAGCCTGCCAGTTCCCTTCGACGAGGGATTGGCCTTCCACGAATTCATTGGCCTTGCTTGCCGAGTTAAATGTAATGGATATTTTGTCTGGGGATTGAGTTTTTATATTGGTCACATAGTTGTGGTAGGCTTTTAGTTTTTTGGAAATGAGCATTGGGTGGTAGTTGCCCAGGTTTCCGTCCGGGTCGTAGAGGTTTACCAGGAACGGGGCTGGGGAGAAATCCTCATATCTATTGTTGGATAGGAAATTTTTTTCCGTTTTTTGGATCTCTGATGTGGAGGGAGGGTTGTCGTTGGCGGGGGATTTGGTGTCTGAATCGGAGCCCTCTGGGCTACTGCTGATTTTTCTTTTTTCTGTTAATTTCTTTTTGGGATTCATTTTTTTTTTTTTTTTTTTTATAAGAAAATAAGTAATCAATGTTGGTTAGTGGGAAACACTTACCATATCCTGTGTACTGGCACCAGACTTCACTTTCACATATATTGGGGTCGGAGGGGAAGGTTTTAGGGTTAACGAAGACGGCGGGCACGTGGCCCGCTAATCAAGATGGACGCCCCGCGTGGGGGGGCCTAGGTGGTTTTGTGGTTATGATTAATCCTTTTGGAGTAAGATTTGTATTTCGAGTTTAAATAAAAGGTACTAGAGTTGGCTCTAGGAAATATTAACACATGTGTTTTATTTTTATTTTTATATATTTATTATTATTTATTTCTTTTTATTTTATCCCATAAATGTGATTTCAATGGCTTTATTTGAAACACGTGGCTTGAATTAAATCGGAGCGACCGTACGAAGTCTTCTTCTCTCGCGAGTCGTTGATCGAATCGTTGCAGAGAAGTGCCATTCAGCCTTGATTCCAAAATCTTCCGCATGATGATATAAATTTTGAAAATTCTTATAGTTTTTGAATTGTTGGGGCGCTCCGTCCGAAAAATAATAAATTTTGGAAGCTTCTGCAGAGAGCGTTTTTATAAAATCAGTGACAATCTGGGAGTACACATAAACAGCGACTGAATCGTGAGATAGACCGTCCGATATGATGACTAAGCTTCTGTGCGTAAGTACACCGTTACACATATGCTGGCTTGATTATAATTATTACAGTGGAACCCTGGTGCTGCATTTTGCACTATGAACGAGTAATTTTCAGCAAAATCGCAAATCACGAGAAACTCATTTTCTCGTAAAGATTCTTTTGTAATTTTCATGAAATGAGTCTGCTCTTTTGCGATGAATGAATGTGCCCTATTGAAAATTCTGTCGTTGAATAACACGTAGGACCGACGTCCCGGCGACGTATGCTGTTGTAACCATAAACTAACTCCGAAACCGCGTCAGAGCTCCTGCGTCTGGAACTACCAACTCGCAGCCGTCTGAAATTGGGTTAATATTTGACGTCGTCGCGACGTAACCACGGACGTAACTTCTATCGTAATATCATACGTCGCTTATACTGCCTACTGAAAAAGTTTATAAAAGAAAAAACGACTCCTGCGCTGCGAGACTTGAACTCAAGACCTCCCGTTCCGTATGCTCTTACCTTACCACTGCGCCACGACAGTTCTTGTAAAGATAGACTCTTCTCACGTATATCATTTCATTTTGAGTCCAATGTTTGCAGTAATTTGATATATACGTAAAAGGTGAAAGATTTATTCGTATGTTGAAGAGCAACCAGAGATATATACGTGGGAGAATCTATACTCTACAAGCAACATTGTGGATCATCTCCTATCTTCCGTATACAAATTACTGCATTGACTCAGAATGAAATGATATACGTAAGAAAGATCAATCTTAACAACAAGTGTCGTGGCGCAGTGGTAAGGTAAGAGCATACGGAATGGGAGGTCCGGAGTTCAAGTCTCGCAGCGCAGGAGCGAGGATTATCATTCTCAGTCCTTGCGCTCTTTAAAAAAAACATGCATATGACTAAATCATTCCCGTCATCTCACATACATCGCACTCACTTATGACTAACTCATTTCGCAGGGACTCGAATCGCTGCTTTGGCATCGGCTTGGTACAGATGTCTGCGATTTGGTTCTCTGTGTTTACATAATCTAAATCGAAAAACGTTTCCTTTACAAACAAATGCCTGATAAAGTGGTATCTAACGTCTATATGTTTTGATCTCTGGTGCATTTCAGGGTTTTTGATCAATTTGATCGCACTTTGATTGTCTATGAACACAATCGGTTTCTGAACACTGTTCACTAAGTCCTTCAGCAATCTGTGTAACCATATCAGTTCCTTTATTGCTTCACTTGCTGCTACGTACTCTGATTCAGTTGTCGATAGGGCTACTGACCTTTGCTTGCGCGCCGCCCAAGCAATGGGTGTTCCTCCAATGAATATAATCAGCCCGCTGGTTGATTTCCTGGTTACTTTATCCCCTGCGTAGTCAGCATCACTGTAAGCTTTCAGGGGGCTTATTCTGTAACTCTGGCGCTATACGGGTGATTCAGTTTGACCGGGCCATTTTAGCTGGGTGGACTCCTCGCGAAATTCTAAAACTAAATTTCCTTTACTAAAAATTCGAGGGACTAATAATTTACGAGCTACGGAAGATCTCAGTTGACCAATCACAGAGCCTACAGTCGCTCGAGTTAGTGCCGGGTCAAAAGTATAAAATAAGTAGTGCCCGTAGCAAATCGAATTTCATTAAAATGAAAATAAATTTTTGAAACATTACTAAAATTTTTCGTGCTTCGTGGTTTTCGTCCTCCAGGTCCACTGCTACGCAGTTCTCGTCGTCCAGGTCCACCGCTTTGTAGTTTTGGTCCTCCAGGTCCACCGCTACGTAGTTCTCATCGTCCCGGTCATCCGCTTCGTGATTTTCGTCCTCCAGGTCCACTGCTACGTAGTTTTCGTCGTCCAGGTCCTCCGCTTCGTGATTTTCGTCCTCCAGGTCCTCGGCTTCGTGATTTTCGTCCTCCAGGTTCTCCGGTTCCTGGTTCTTGTTCTCCAGGTCCACCGCTGCCCAGTTCTCGTCGTCCAGGTGTACTGCTTTGTAGTTTTCGTCCTCCAAGTCCACCGCTACGTAGTTTTAGTCGTCCCGGTTGTTCGCTTCGTGATTTTCGTTCTTCAGGTCCACCTCTACGTTCTTTCGTCGTCCAGGTCCTCCGCTACGTGGACGATGAGAACTACGTAGCGGTGGACCAGGAGGATGAAAACTACAGAGCAGTAAACCTGGACGACGAGAACTGCGCAGCGGTGGACCTGGAGGACGAAAACCAGGAAGCAGAGAAGCGGGACGATGAGAACTACGAAGCGGAGGACCTGGAGGACGAAAATCACGAAGCGGAGGACCTGGACGACGAAAACTACGTAGCAGTGGACCTGGAGGACGAAAATCACGAAGCGGATGACCGGGACGATGAGAACTACTTAGCGGTGGACCTGGAGGACCAAAACTACAAAGCGGTGGACCTGGACGACGAGAACTGCGTAGTAGTGGACCTGGAGGACGAAAATCACGAAGCGGATGACCGGGACGATGAGAACCACGTAGCGGTGGACCTGGAGGACCAAAACTACAAAGCGGTGGACTTGGACGACGAGAACTGCGTAGCAGTGGACCTGAAGGACGAAAACCACGAAGCACGAAAAATTTTAGTAATGTTTCAAAAATTTATTTTCATTTTAATGAAAATCAATTCGCTACGGGCACTGCTTATTTTATACTTTTGACCCGGCACTAACTCGAGCAGCTGTAGGCTCTGTGATTGGTCAACTAAGATCTTCCGTAGCTCGTAAATTATTAGTCCCTCGAATTTTTAGTAAAGGAAATTTAGTTTTAGAATTTCGCGAGGAGTCCACCCAGCTAAAATGGCCCGGTCAAAATAATTGCGGCTAATATAACGGCGTGAATAAGAGCATATCGCCGCCACCTCGTACCGCTGCTTTGACGGGTGACGCTATAGTGACAATGCAACCCTCCAGCGCGGCTTGGTATAATTCAATCGAAACCGTTACCGTAGTAACACGTAATTTACATGCTTTTTACACAGCACTTTACGCAGCGAAGTGATATTCTTATTACCTATATGTCAGGAGAAAGTTGCATGGCAACGGTTATTAATTGTTTAAACATGCGGTAACGCTGAAGTTACAGAATACGAATAGCGCTATTGTGCAGCTATGCCGCTCCGAATGAAACAATCACACCATTGGCTGTTTCCGATCATTCCGCTGTTATTTTTGCAGTTACGCATAACGCCAAAGTTACAGAATAAGCCCCCAGGTTGATCTGTGTCCCCGTCTTGAACAAAATTCCGTAGTCTGTTGTTCCCTTGACGTATTTCAAGATCCTTTTCACGGCATTCCAATGTTCCTTTGTCGGTGCTTCGGCGTGCTGACTAACTGCGTTCACCGCATAGGCGATGTCTGGTCTCGACACCATTGCCAGATACAAAAGGCTTCCGACAGCCTCTTTGTATGGTGCATTAACTGTCTTTGACTCTCTGTCTCCGTTTTGAAGATTCAGGTCTTGATGCTGATCCGCCGGTATAGCAACAGCATGTGCGTCCATCATTCTGAAGCGTTCAATCACCTTTTCAGCGTACTGCTTCTGATTCACCAACACAGATCCATCCGCAAGGTACTTGACTTCCATACCCAAAAACATGTCCAACTTGCCGGTCCTTATCTCCAGCTCCTCTGACGAGTACTGTATCAATTCTTTGATTTTTCTCTCGTTCGTCGACGCCACCAGTCCATCGTCGATATAAACTGCAAGAATCAATGCGTCTTTCCCCTCTCCGCTTATGAAGACACACGGGTCTGCAACACTTGCCCTCAAATTAAACCTTTTTAAGCATTCAGTAAACTTCTGGTTCCAGCATCTCGCTGCTTGCTTCAAGCCGTACAATGCTTTGTTTAATTTACAGACCTTCGGCGAACCATCCTCATAACCTTGTGGCTGTGCCATGTAGATATTCTCATCCAAGTTTCCGTACAGGAAGGCTGTCTTTTCATGCAAACTGAGTTAATCTCATTCCTGCAGCTACCGCCACTGCTAGGATTGCCTTGTATCTCTCGACTGAACCATCTGCAGTCTGTTTCACTTTGTAAACCCATCGATTCGGCAAAACTTTAGCTCCTTTGAGGAGATTCACCAGTTCCCAAGTTTCGTTTTTGTACAATGAGTCCATTTCGTTGTCCATGGCTTTCTTCCACAGGTTTGCTTGCTGACTCTGGACTGCGTCGGCGTATGTCTTTGGTTCTTGATTCTCAGCTACGAACAGGTCTTCCACGTTTATGTAATCCGCCAGATGTCCCGGTTGACGAATATCTCGTCGGTCGCGTAGCCCATATCGCCTTTGAGCCTCTTGCTCGATCACGACGTTGCCTTCCATTTCAGCCTCGCGATGATCGACCTCTTCTCCAGGTAAGTTTTCACCTTGATCAGGTAAGTATTCGTTCTCCTCTTCCCGGGGTTCGCCTGGTGGATCCACCGCTTCTTCTTCAGATTCTGCCCGATCTGACTCGTTGATGGTTATTCTTACAAGTCCCACCTCTTCTTCTTCGGCTTCTTGATCCGCTTTGCTCAATCTCGGTTTCTCATTGACAAAAACAACGTCTCGAAGGATTTCTACTGCTCCCTTTTCTGAAAACCAGATGCGATACGCTTTGGTGGTCTCACCGTATCCAATGAAGATCCCTGGTCTGGATTTCTTGTCCCATTTCTTTCTTTTACTCTTTGGTATATGTGCATACGCCTTTGTTCCAAAAAATTTTAGTTCTATTTGACTCGCTGGCTTTCCGAGCCAGAGCTCATAGGGTGTCTTTCCTGGTACGCTGCTTGTCCCAGTGCGATTTAGAACGAAAGCTGCCGAATTTACTGCCTCTGCCCAAAAAGGTTTTCCTAGACCCTTCGAATGCATCATTGTTCTGGCTGATTCTACGAGAGTACGGTTCTCTCGTTCCGCAGAACCGTTTTGCTCTGGCGTATACGCTACGCTTTTTTCGTGTTCGATCCCGTACTCCTGGGTTATGCTCTGCATCTTGGCGTTGACAAACTCCAGCCCGTTGTCTGTTCTGAGTCGCTTTATCCTTCTTCCTAACTGGTTTTGCACTTTGTTCAGGAAGTCTCTGAAGCATTGTGGAACGTCAGCCTTGCTATCGAGAAAATATAATGTTCTTTAATGTAAATAATCGTCCTTATATAGCAAGAAATATTTGGCTCCTCCTAGAGATTTTTCCTCCATGCCTCCACAAAGATCTGCGTGTATCAGCTCTCCTGCTTCTTCTGCTTGCGATTGACTTACCGGGAAAGGTAATTTGTGCATCTTAACCAAAGCGCACGCATCGCAGAAAAAATTTTCTCCGGTATCCATTTCGATGTCCGAGCCCTTCAGAATCCTCTTCACGTATGCAATATTCTGATGGGCTAACCTCTCATGCCAGACCTGCAGGTTCTCCTTCTTGCGTTGATGCACGTAAGCATTCTCCAAGTCACGATGAGCTGGGATGACGACTTTGAACTTCATTTTATAGAGATTCCCGCTGCGTTCTCCCGCTGCAACTAGACTGTCGTTCAGCATGACTACACATTTGTCTTGATCTGAAATCACTCTCATATGTCTATCGACTGTGGCTGGGACAGAGTAGAGGTTAAACTTCAGCTTTGGCACGTACAATACATCTTTCAGTACACAATCATCCCACTGTGTCCCATTAAACACTTGCACGTAGATATTTCCTTTTCCTTCTGCTAAAATTATTTCTCCGTTCCCTACTTTTACCTGAGTTTAGATCTGTAGATTCCTGTAGTCGGCGAACCATTCTTTCATGCCGGACATATGCTGGCTGGCTCCGGAGTCCAGATACCAATGATCCTGTCTCGCTTGACCTCCTGTTTCTGTTGTCAAACCGACGCTGACGATCGATACTTTCGACTTATTATCCTTTTTACCTTCTTCTTTCTCCTTTTTATTCTTATCGTCATTCTTTTCCTGGCTCGTCTTGCTCTTGTTCTTGCAATCGGACCGCCAGTGTCCTGTTTCCCCGCATGCATAACACTTGCCCGGTTTCTTCCCACCTTTGCTTTTCTTTCTGTTCTTAGATTGCCTTGGGAAACTACTTGCTGTGAGAGCGCCGTTACCCTGTTGTGCAGTAACTCGGGTTTCTTCTGTCGTAAGTCTCGATGTGAGATTTGTGAGAGTTCTTTGATTGTCGCTCGCAGACTCCCACGCTGTGACGAAATGCTAATATGCGGGAGGAAGAGTCATTAGTATTTTTGTTATGATCATGCTATCTTCTATTTTATCTCCTATAACGCCGTTAGCCTATGTGCGAGGTCCCTAATTTTTGCTATATGCGTTGGCATATCATCTGCGGAGTGTTTTCCTACGGTAAACCATTGCTGCTGCAACATGTGTTTAGATGTCTCATTTTTACTTTCATAAACCTCGTGCAGCTTTTGCCACATATCTTTTGCAGTTTTGCAGGTCATAATGTGTACAAGGGTTTTTTCGCATACCGTAGTTACGATTATTCTCCGTGCGGCCCCATCCAACTTTTTCCACTCGGCTAGTTTTTCTTGGTGGCGTGTGACCGCTTCCGCCGCTGCTCCCGCGGCTAGCTCCGCTGGTTTTTCAAACTCACCATTAGCTGTGCTTATCATATCATTTGCGGACATGAGAGTTTCCACCTGAAACTTCCAAACTCCCCAATTTTCCACGTCCTTTAGTTTGACGACTTTTGAGGTCTCGTGTTCCATTTTGTGTTCTTACTCGGTTGCGCGTGGCCGGCTAACCTCAAAAAGGAACTTCACTCTTTGCCCGAAAATTGTCCTTTTTTTTTTTTATCAAAAATAAATACTGTTGTACATGCCTGGGCCCATAACCTATTGAATTTACGCAACTTTGGTTATTAAAAGCATTTATTTAGAACGGAATAATTGGGATTACAGAAGCGCATGTAATGTTAACATGGGGCAAAGAACCAGAAGAAACTACAAGACCAGCGGAAAGATAGACGCGTCTACCCTTTCCGGACAACTTACAGTGTCGATACAATAGAATCTGTTTTATCTACATTAACTTTCAGACTTTCTATCATGTCAGGAAAATGTGCAACATTATCTTGGAAATTTGAATTAGAACTGCTAGCAATTCCTAATGACGTCTTGAAGTTGCAGCACACATGATCAGCTTTTTTTTGTAAATATACGTCATTTCTAATTTTTTTGGCAGGTATCGGAGACTCATTCAACAATTTTAATGCTTCGTTCATGACAGGTAACTGTGTATCAAGGCTCAACTGAGATAAATTGCTAATTTGTGTTAATAACTCTTGACTAGAGGTTGACTCTGTATCTAAAATGGTACGAAAATTATTTGTGATGTGAACGTTATATAAATATCCCATACAAAAGTGCTATTGCAGCCCTAAAAAATGTAGGATAATGAATTGTTGTTACCCTGGTGGGGTATTATTAATGGCGTTGTTGACCGTTGTATCAATATTTTCTTCAGGTATTACTGCAATATTTTGATCAGGTATTACTGGTTCTGTAGATTGTGCTTTGATCTTGCATCTCGTACACAAATAATTATTTTCGTTCAACTGCCACTTAAGGCGTCTTCCGTAACTTAATCTTGGTTACGGTTGGTGCGGTTATGGTTACGTTATGGTGTCTAGGCAGTTATGCCGTGGTTGCAAAAGTTGCGGAACGCCTGACCGCAACCGTGATTCTCGCGCCGTTTGCAGTCTTTTTTGAACAATCAACGTAACCTTCAAACCTAGTTCAATCAGTCACAAATGCGAAAGCGATGATGAAAACCCCGCGAAAAACAGTAATGTTTACGGAAAATCAAAATTACTAGATAACCACGACTTTAGGGCAAGTTCCGAAAGTTAACCGCACCGTGCAACCGCGCTTTTCCTGCGGTTGACGGGGTGAGCAAATTTTAACCGCGGTTACCCGTGACCACGTTCCGAAATCTCACCGCGATCTAGTAAGTTCCAGTTACGGAACGCCCAACCTCGATCTTGGTTAGCTTGGTGAAGTTACGGAAGACGCCTTTATTCTGTAGATTTTTAGATGCTAATCGCAATCCTTTCATTTTCTTATGTTCTTTTATTTTAAACGGATTACAGCAGCGGGAGAATTGTTTACGCGGTGCCATAGCGGAATGTCAGATCTCGAATATTTAATGCAATGCAGTATACACTTGGTTTATGACTAGTAGACCCTAATCAGAGTAGCTGCGATGGAATCAAAATGATTCGCGGTGCACGGTTGGCTGTGAATCTTGGCGCTAGCGAGCTATAGGGCTGCAGTACCAAAATGGCGGCCATTAGCATGAACACAGTCTCATATAACTCACGCCAATCATTGAAAATATAATTATTGATATAGATAAGATGCTCACAATTGGTATAAGGTACAGGTTTGAACCTAACCTAGGAATAGGAGTAAATAACCTAAAACAAAGTCGCCTTGAAACTTCGAAGTTTATAGAAACTATCAGAGGTATGATGCAGTTAAAAATTTGTATGAATACAGTTATATGTTTCGAAGAAGTTTTTCATACAAATTAATCGATTTCACAATTATATATAATTAAGTTTAGGTTTTATGAAATTTGAAAAAAAAAAAGAAAAAAATAGAACGAAAAATATGACCACGACCAGAATAGGCTTAAAATTCGTAGAATTTCCAACAGTTTTTTTGAGAATTTTTTCGAAAAAATCAAAAGGGACATACAGGTTGAAAAAAACGATTTTTCACTTTGAAATTGCAAAAAGACTCAAAATCTGTATCGAATAATTCTGGCTATATTTTTCTCCGAAAGTACGTTTCAAGACGAAAAGATTGCTGTAGTTACTTTTATCGATGACATACTTTGTTCCAAAGTTATATGCGTTCGAACTTTTGGAAGGTAAGATTTTCTAAAATTTCGTAGGTCGAGAATGGATTAAGTTGAAAATCTGAAATAAATCACGAGTACTACTTCGAATGGGTACTAAAGACTAAAAAAAATCGGCCTAATTAAAAATGGTCGGGGTCAGAGGCTCGGTGAGTTCACATGGAAAGCCCCATATACAAGCGCGTTCACTGATATCATATAGGTATAATGTTAGTTAAACTTAGGTATAAATTATAACGGCCGGTCAAAATTTATTCAGTTGAAATTTCTCAGGGTCAGTCGTTCATTGCCAGGGTGCTGAAATGCACAAAAAATTGAGGCTTATATAATGACACCCTTTATAGGTATAACTCTGCTTTCTTATATGTATGTATAGTTGGAAAATTTGGACCTAAAGAAAAAAATCATGCGTGATTGGACAGTGTTTACTCTGTGTGTTCAAACTTTGTGAATCAACACTGCCAGCACCGTGAATGCACGTGGCTGATAATCATTTCGTGATGGATAGAGCACGACATTTTCGCACTCACGCATGATTATCACGTCGTGACGGTGACGTGCGGGCGCACGATTTGTTATCTGGGAAATCATCTCTGACTGCACGTCGAATCACGTGGTACCAGCATACCAACGTAACAGTGGTGGTAGAACGAGAAGCAGAAAACTCGCGCGCGGCGACGTCTTACAGGCGTTTTGGGAACTAATATAATGGCTGCTTCCAGCCGTTGACATTTGCTAAATACCACAAATTCGTAGAATACGTATCACGTCTTTATCGTTATCGAAAACAAAGATGTTTCCGGATGGTTGTGTTCGGAATTTCATACAGAATCGGGCTCAGGAAGCCGATTTTGCATTTTCGATGCATAGGCCTTGATATAAGTCGAAATAGGTGGCACGCCCCCACTTTGCGTTCGAAAAAAAAAAAAAAATTAATTATTTCGCTAAATTTCTCGTGATAGATCGAATTCATTCCTCGTCAAACATCGACTGCCCAAAGGACAATCCAATTGGAACCTTCGTTTCGGAGATATTCGAAAGAATAGTTGATGTCGATAAAAATCGTCTAGAGCCCCCCCTTAAGGGGGGGCGGCACTCGATTCTTACCGACATAAACTATTATCGCGACTTTCTCCTAAACGATGATCCCGAAATTAATAGTCCGTTTGGCAGCCGATGATTCGAGAAGAATAGGTTGTACCTAGCATAGAAATTTTACTGAAATAGAGAAAAATTTACTTTCTACAACAGCGGAGCGAAACCAGTGAGTTTCCATCCGCGAACGAGGATAGAAACCAGTCGATTGCCGGTCGCTGTTCGCGACCGGCAATCGACTGCTTTCCATCCTCGCTTGCGGATGGAAACTCGCTTTCGCACCGCTATTGAAGAAAATCGTATGTTTACCTCGAAGAAAACGGTCGTTAGCGCCTCGTATAAAGTTGAGAGCTTTATATCAACTTTATACTCGGCGCGGAAACGACCATTTTCCCGCTCGGTAAACAATGTACTATTTTATGCATCGTAGAATGTGGACGTGTCACTTGTTTTGACTATTATCGGAGCCTACGCGTCATTGACGTGAAAAAGAGAACAAGAGCGCCATTGCGATTGAAATGCCGAACACGATCATCTAAAAACATCTTTGATTCGGGCGATATTAACGAGCTATTTTGTATTCCCGTGATTAGTAATAATTGTCTGTTCTCAATCACTTGGAAATACATGTTTCCCTACTTCTCAAAACGCCCGGGAGATGGCTCAGAGCGCGGAATTTTGCAGCGATGATCTAGCAGCCGTGTGAAAGAAAGTGAGCGGGATAGATCTTGCAGCTTTTCGGTGTGCTGAGCCATCTCTCGGGCGTTGCGAGAAGTAGGGAAACATGTGTTTCCGAGTGATTGAGAACAGACGATTCAAAGATGTTTTCAGATGATCGTGTTCGGCATTTCAATCGCAATGGCACTCTTATTCTCTTCTTCGCATCAATGATGCGTGGGCTCCGATAATAGTCAAAACAAGTGACACGCCTACATCTTACGATGCATAAAAAGTGAATTTTTCTTTATTTCAGTGAAATTTTTATGCTAGTATGTATGTGTAACGTCCGTCTGGACGTGTATACTCTATTTCTGTTCATAACTATGAAATATCCCTAGAATTACCTATACCTCCATAGAATATGAGAACCTCGTTATGATATATACCTCTGAGTATTTTTGTCTAACTTTCTAAATGACTAACTATTCATAAAATCGCTAGGAGTTGTCTACCTACAATTCCCCATTTTTGTTAATACTAAAGACCTCAGACCTTACCGACATTACCCAGCGAGATTCTCTTATGCTTGGCGGATAAATATCAAAGCATTCAAATAATTGGTTTTGCTATAAAATATTATAAATGCTATCGCTATATTATTAATCACATTACATTATTCATTGCTATCGCTTAACTAAAAACTTTATATAAGTTACTTTCATTCAAGTTCAATATAAAATTATCGCAATATTATTCACTGGACCGCGCTACTCATCATTACCTTATTTTCAGGATTATGCACAGCAATTATACCCATTACCTATTAATCATTATCTTTATCAATAATCAAGTAATAGAAATTATATTTTATAATACACCTTTGGATTCAGCTTTAAATACCTAACACACATACTTATCCAACTCCATACGGAAGATATTCTTCTGAGAGGAACACACACACACACATATACATGAGTACATCTTGACTCACCGCACACGGGCTATCCCTGGACCTTATCTTACAGTACACACTAACAATAGATTCATGCTTTATTATACTGTAACCATAAGATAATAATTCACATTATATCAATATACCATATTTACGCTATCCACGGATTCCTTCAACTTCAATATACCACACACACACCAAATGAATATCCTAATCAATTAAAAACATCATATTCTAACTTTAAGCTACATAAATAGATATAAGCTATCTATAATTCATTTATAAAACACTTATATAAACATAATATACCCAAATTATTATACGCATATCGTGAGCTATACAACATGCTCTTTCACACACGCTTAAAGAATTATACGCATTCACATATACTGCTATATCAATAATCAGCAAACTAGCTCTTATACTTTTTACAAATGATTAATGCTATTAAGATACTATTATATTATTGATTAAATACTACCCAGATAACAAAATGCCTGCACAGTGATGGCGTATACACCCGCATGAGTGCGGATTTACCCGCACCGTGTGCTCTCACCTGAACAAGCATTTGCGTCATCAATGGAGATGCATATTGCTCGCATGTCGTGCGTGAGATTCAAATGCGGCGCATATCGCTAGCAAGTCCTGAATGTGATTTGAGCCTACCAAATAATTTTTCTGGAATAAATGGAAACCAATATATGTTTGAAGAACTTCTATTCAGCGAATTATCAAATCATAATCTACTCATCCATCCACGGTGCAGTGAATTTTAGGCGTCATGGAATAGTAAAATATGATGAAGTGGCTCATGGCTCGAGGATACCAAATCGTGGAGGCACTCTTGTAGCGAGAGAAATTCAGTCTGGTCGCCACCTGGTGGTTATTGCGTAAAGCGCAAATTTGACAATCATCCTCACGATGTCGACAGGATATGCGTCGCATTGTTCCGGCATTATGTGACAGTACATGTGATGGCAAAATGCGACTCATAAAGCACGCTCCCATGTGCCCATCACATAGTGCTGGCAAAAACGGTGCGTTCTCGCACGCATGGCCTGAGACTCATGCCGGTAACGTGCATAGCACGATTGTTATCTGGGTATATATTGTAATCAACCCTTTTATATTGATATATAAATCCAAAATCAGCTATTGATATTTTTAATTATCTTTGTTAACTTTTAAATGTCATACAATCTTTTATATTATATCAATTAAAATCTAACATTATCATTAACTACCAAAATATATTCAGAACGTATTGCCGATATCATGTAAAATTAACATGTGCTACCCTACTAAAAATGTTCACCTGATAAATCACATGATGTTATGAAAGAATTCCCAAGGTAATTTATCATATGATTTGTCTTGTGAATTTGCTAAAATATATAAGAAATCACGTAATAAATCACATAACCACGTATCATCAAATATAATACAAAACAAATTACATGATAAACTATATGATTGACCATATGATTTTTGATATAGTATATCTGATGATTCGTGCCTATGTGATTTATTATGTGATTTCTCATATATTTTAGCGAATTCACAAGACAAATCATATGATAAATGACATTCAAAATTCTTTCATAACATCATGTGATTTATCACATGAATATTTTCAGTAGGGTAATTTAAACTTTAGCATTTATATCTGTATGACAAATCGTAACGAATCACCGTGAGACAGAATGCCTTATAAAATGATCATACGACTGCGTACCTTCAATATCTAACATTCGAAAGATTAAGATAATAAATATCACTCGCAGATCAAGACCGCTATAATTAGTGGAAAATCTTAACTATATTCAAATGAAGGCACTCAACCAATCTCATTATTAAAATAATTAAAGCTAAGTAAATCATTATAAACTCATGTAATAGTATCTATATCTATTGTATACCTAACTCTCACTGAAAACCCTTAAAACCAGATTATCAAAGTAAAATCAAAGATTTATAAACTATGAAAATAAACTTATCAAACTACAAAACGAACAATATCTGAAAGGTACGGGGATGACATATATGACGACAAACATATCTTGTACCTAAAGGGACAAATGGGGGACAAGGAAAAATACGATAGCTGGATGCCAAGTTATTGAGAACCTTCTTCGACACGTTCCGAACACGTGTCAACACGCTGCGCAGTCAAAGACAAAGCGTAATACCTACGAAGATAAAGAACAAACGCAGCATCCTGGAATGTACCGATGTACTACTGCATAAACAAAGGGAGAAGTTTCCCATGGCCCCCACTGGTCGTGGATGGAGAAAATTGCCCCTACTACCTTACTTCAATTTGGGACCCCCGCACCCACAAGACCCCCACTGGTCATAGATGGAGAAGACTACCCCACTATCATACTTCAATTTGGGACCCCCGCACCTCAATTACCATATATAACACCCACCAAGCTAAAAATCGTCCTCACTTCGCCATTGTTCTAAAAAAGTATTATCCAGCTCACTTTCAACGATCCAACGATTTTTAAAAGTTAGACTCTTTTCGATATCAATTTTACTGATTTTATGGACTTAGAAAGTTTCCTTAATATCAGCTTATTTCAACTCGGGACTTGAACGTTTTTCATAGAAATTCATTCTTTTGCTATTTATACCTTTTATTTAACTTCAAACTTTGATTCTTATTTTATCGGTTACGATAGTGAGAGTTTTAGTACAATCTATTGTAAAATTATACCAGTGTTAATTCAAAATAATAAATAGTGTCAAAAAATATCAATAGAACTTTACCAAGTTTTAAATTCATTTTAGAAGATACAAATACCATCATTTCTGCAACCATCCAGTGCCACCTGCAGCCGACCGCAGTCCATCCTTTTTTTTTTTTTTAATTTTATTCTCCTTTACACCATAACAAGGTAAGAAAAATTACGATTATTTATCAGGAGCAATAATCCTTTCTCTGCCTTCGTTCCTTTACCAAGAGTTCTATTTCCTACTAATAATGCGAAGGTAACGACGAAATTCAAACTCATACAATTCAAGTAATTCAAACCATCCCAGTGATTCGATAATTTCAACAATTCAAGTGATTCATTTAATTCAAATAATTCAACCAATTCCTTTAATACCAGCTAATATAGTTAGACGAGAATCTTAAGGTTAGACCACGACGCTGAGAACATTCGCCCTCAAAAAACACTAGATCTATCCGATCCACTGTACTTTAGTACTTAGTCGGTATTGGTGACCCACTAAACTACTGAGTGTACACCCAAACGAGGTTGATTCTGATCCCTTCCGGTTTGAGCGATTCTTATTTTACGTTGGCAACGGTAACGTCATGCAGCACCCCGCGCCGGAACGGCGTACTGCAAGACATTGCCGTTGCCAACGTAAAATGAAAATCGCCCAAACCGGAAGGGATCAGGATCAACCTCGTTGGGTGTACGTCTAGGTCGTTCTAAAGGACAATTCTAGTTGCTAGTTTCTAGATTTGCCCACGAACGTCCGCTACGACGTCACATATGTAAGGTTGATTCTGATCCCTGCGACTTGGACAACTCCCGAAACAGCCAATCAGTGCTCTGGACTACAGCAATTCTTACAAGCCGATTGGCTGTCTCCGAAATCGGCCATTTCGCAGGGATCAGAATCAACCTCGCTGGGGTGCGATTCCATAACTTTTATCACTGCTATCACTGTTATACACAAATGCCTGGTCTACACGCTATGATTATGTTGGTATGATTATCATGGTATGATTATTGGAGCAGAACATAACTAGACGTCTCGACTACACGCTTTGATCGGGTTGCGATAAACGTAGTCGATACTCGACGGCCCCCGCCGAAACATAACCTACAGGAACATCTTTCGCGCGTAATTTAGAATTTTTAGATAGCACGTAGACTGTGAACCGTGAAGGCTTTGCCTTTTGTTTCCCTAAAAACAGAAAAGCGCGCCACGGATGGAATTTCGATACATCGATTAAACCTCGCACCTCGCTCGACTTAATTGTAGACGATGATAATCAGGGAATTTCAGAAAGATTACGATAGTTCCACATTACGATGCTGTGAAGTCGTCTACACGCTCGTATTATCATGGGTCGACATAATCATACCAACATAATCATAGCGTGTAGACCAGGCAAAACACACACGTTTCGCTGTATCACTCGTATGTACGACGTGAAGTCATCGCACGTATCAATCTTATGATATCTATCGACAGTGATAGCAGTGATAAAAGTTATGGAATCGCACCCTGGGTGTAGTACAACCTATTCTTACCGAATCATCGTCTGCCAAACGGACTAGTTAATTAATTTGGGATCACCGTTTAGGAGAAAATTGAGATAATATGTTTATGTCGTTAAAAATCGAGTGCTGCCTCCCCTTAAGGAAAAGTTCCGAACCTGCAAGAAAAATATTAAAATTCAACAAATCTTTTGGAACCGTAAAATCAAATTTACTTTTATTCCAAACAACGTATTTTTAGGTTGTTAAATTCAGAAATATTACCTACACTTTTACGTAAACGCAGATACAGATGAGAAAAAAATTCGAATGTAAAACTGAATGAAATTAGGAAAAGACTTAGTTACGGAAAAGCTATTTAATACATTGTTGATGTATCACATTGAAAAGTAGTTGTGCATGACAGATAAAGCTCTAACTGCACCCTATGGAACATTTTATCAGATGAGTCGTGAAAAAGCAGTTTTACATATTTCAGAAAAATAAAATCTAGTTAAGTCAATTACAAATTGTTTGTAAAATTGGTACAGTTGAACAAAAATCGGCTACTCTAACACTGAATAAAATCTTAAAATGGCAATCGTATTTACATATTTTTGACCCTTAAACATCACACCTAAAAATTATATTACAAATACCACACTAACTTTTGGCAGACCCCACCAGCTTTGAGTGCTTATCATAACTTTTCAGAAGTGTTTGCAAAATCGATGCTGGTCGAAGAGGATCTCTTGGACTCCGGAGAAGATTTCGGAGTGCAAATTAGTTAAGTAACAAATTTCCAAGAGGTATGTAACAAAATGTTTGATGGACATTTCACTGGGTGGTTCTCCAGCTCAAGATCGGCGAAAATCTTTCAGAACTTGCAGCCGCGAAATTGACTTTGACCTTCAAAATCGAGGTCAAAATTTTTTATTGTCTTAAGAAATCCTACTAATTCAGAGGATAAACCGTTTTCCCTCCAGGAGGACCTGAAGAGGACCTAAGAAGTCAAAAAAAATTCAGTATAATTATAATAACAAAAATTTTAATCCGCTGTCAACTACAAGACTTTGGTCTTGTCTTGAATTTTGTTTTATAATTTTCCACTCAATTTTGTACCATTTTTTTTCCAATCTTTTTTAGGACTGAAAAAATAAACAAAAATATTTCTAAAAAAGTCCGATAAAAATTCAAGTCAATTCAATTTTTTTTCTATTTCTTTTAATCCTAAAACTTCAAAAAACGTCAAAAAACAAAAAATCAAAGCACAAGGAAAATTTAAGAATACGAAAAAAATTATAAACAGAAATTCAAAACAAGACCATAGTCTTGTGGTTGAGAGACGATTGGAATTTTTGTTGTTATAATTATATCGATTTTCTTTTATTTTCCAAGGTTCGTTCCGATGGGAAGGAAACGATTTAGACCCGTGGTTCCTCGGGACTTATTATTCTCTGAAGTAGTGGGATTTTTGAAGAGAGTGAAAAAAATTTTGCACTTGATTTTGAAGGTCAAGGTCAATTTTGCGGCTACAAGTTTCGATAGATCTTCACTGACGTGTTCACCTTCACCGATCTTGGGCTGGACAATCACCCTGTGAAGTGGTAACTAAACCTTTTGTTACATCCTGTACATGAAATATAGAATTTTGTAAAATATTTCGAAAATACCAACGTGTTAAAAAAAACTCTGGTCAGTTCAGACCCCGGCGTGGTATCCAAAAATTAAAATTTCCTCAAGCCATACATATACATTGGGCGGAAATAATTAAGTACCTATATTCCTATAATTGCAAATTAATAATTATAGCATGAACATGCAAGCCAGCGCGTCACGCATAACATCTATTTAGAGATTTTAAATTATATGCTCAGTATAGAGCCGTGGCTTGGTCGACTATTTTTCTTTGGCTTGCTGCTACCCATGCTTTGACAATCTCCGGCGAGGTTGAGATTGAGTTGTGTTGTTGAAGCGATTGTCGACGTCTCGTCGTCCGACTCTATAGGACTGATTCTGATAGCCTGATACCATTGATTAGTTAGATCAGTCATCTGAGATTTGCAATCCTTTAATTCCTGCTGGGTAAATCTTCGCGTGAAAAAGGGAATGAAGAATTTCAAATCCCAACGAGCGAAACCACGAATTCGGGACTGCAAAAACGAGACTTCCATTTCTTCCTCAGTGAGCTCTGACAAATGTTCCGAATCTATCGTTTGACCCTGAAAAAGGTGAAATACTCATTTTTTGATTATATTTTTCTTCAGATCAGATCAACTCTGCAAAGGTAATATCCTTAATTGACAGAGTTTTGCATACCGAAACTACCTACATCTACAGCGAGTGTGAGTGCGAGTGTCCCGCTCTCCTCAAAATTGTATGAGTTAATAAAATGAAAAAGTAGACAAAAATTCTCACCCATTCCCTAGTTTTACTCAATGAAATTTCTTTATCTCTCCTCTTTCTTCTACTACTGTTAGACCTAGGTTTCTTCTCTGCTCTGAGAAACTTCAGAAGTGGCATTGTAGAGCCACCAAATATTAAAGTAGTGAACAAAACAATGATCAGCGTCGTTGTTATTATTACGTGTCTGGTTTCATCACTAAAATCTAAATGCAGAGACAGGGCGTATGAAATTGCTCCTCGGAGGCCGCTGAACCACATTATGAACATCATTTTTCTTGTTATTTGATGTTCTCTAAATCGATTGACCAAGAAAGCAAGGGGAAAGATATTTGCCGCTCTTCCAATAAGGCAGAGAATTATCGACCAGACCACCAACGCTGGCTCCGCCTGAAAAAAGAGAATATTTGTTAAATTCACACGTTATAATATTTATTATGTATTCCTATCCATATTTTTTGTAAGCTAACGTGACTCATTGGTGTAATGTAATTAAGTAGATAAAGTCAAGTACATATACTCAAAATGAGCGATTTTATCCAGGATCGGTTTGAGCAATCTCAATTAGGCTAACAGCACGGAAATGTCCAGAAATCTTAAAAGCCAAACTGGTACAAAATTGTTCTTTCATGAATTCTTGAATTGTCTGTCGGTATCCGATGAGCGAATATTTCCAAGTTGACAAGTGGAAATTGACTGTGTGTGAAAGTGCGAAAGACTGAAAGTGCCCAAATTGACTGGCCACCAAATGAACCTTGTCGAGTGTACATGTTAAATAAAACTAACTCGAAACTCTTATTTTAAAATCCAGAAGGATTTAATAAACTTATTTCAGCGACAACAAATCAAAATATAAAAAACTCTCAAACCTACCCGATGCCGGAAGCTAAACAAAGCCAAGCCCAAGTATGCAAAGACACAAGTTTCAGCTATGAAGGCCAGCGTTCGCATCGTTTGTTGCATGGTAATCTGAGTTACCGTTGATAAATTGAAGTGCGTATAGTGCGACATGACAATCCCATTGAATAAGATAGCCATAATTCCTGCAATGTAGTAGAAAAAGGTTAATTTTAACTTTTCAAGAACAGAAAACTGTTTCAATAATCTTTGATGTATCTATTTGTGTGTATCTATATATATTTCTTTATCTATTACCTACAATGAAACGACTTGTTCTGATAGAGATACGAGACATATTGTATTCCTGATAAACCATATTGTTTCATAGAAGAAAAAAAATTGAAAAAAAATTCCACTGACTTAAATTGTGTTTTAAGTTAATATTTTTAAAACTATTTCCAAAACTTCACAAACTGTTTTCCATACCACGCATTTTTTTACTGGATTAGATCAATAAAAAAAAATCCCTCAGTTTTTTGTGTATTTTTTTGCTCCAAAATATACAGTATGTCAAAAACGAAAAGTTTTTTTCACCTGTAACTTGACATCGAAACGGAAAGACTTTGCATTGTATAGGACTCACCCAGATAGCCAAATGATAGTGAAAGACACAATAACATTGTAAATGAATTACTTATAATAGACGAATTTACCATTCTTGATGACCTTATCAAGCGTTGTTATTACGAGCAGCTTAGTACAGTAATTAATTGTTTGCAAAATGCCTGCAACGTACATACTTGCAACTAATGTGTAAATTTCAAGTCAATCTGAATCAACATAAAGTGAGTAGCAAATGTAGCAATAATTAAAGCTATGTGCTAAGGAATAACAGGTGAAAACAGAAACCAATGCTGGGTTTCAAATAGTCAATTCGTGTTTACATTATTATAGTTCTTTATCTATACTTTTGCAGACTTATGGCTGTAATTTATACCTGGTTTAGCTGCAGCTGTATGACGTGATATATTTACTAGCACACGATTGTAATTCGTGAGCGTTACTGTTTGGCTAACTGGGCAGATAGATTGTGTATCTGCAAGTGATTCGAATCTAGAAATTCATTGGATGGAAATAAATATACAAATGTGGATTGAGAGAATCTCGAAAATATTACACAAAGAATGCTACGAGGTTGTAACAAACAACAAGGTGATGTTAAAGCCAAAAGATCATATAATGTTGTTTTGTCATATTCTCTTTCACTCAATAATGGCGATAAAAACACAAAAATAAACTAAAATTCACAAATTTAAAACTCAAAAGCATAACGTTTTATGTATTAACAGATACGACTTTCTGGCTGCAACTTGTCAAAAACTTACATTTCTTAAAGACAATAGTTGTATCGGTAATTTCTTGAAAATTGACATTTAATAAAACCGAAGGGTCGTAACCGCCAAATTATTGAAAATGAACTGATCGAAAATGAAATAACGCGTTGACAGATATGAGCTTGTGGAATTAACTAATCTGTATAATTTATAGACTAGGTAAGATCCAGAAGGTCGTTTTTGCAAGTACTGCCGACTTTCTGCCCTTAATTGATCAGGTTTTAAATTTCAATGTTCTTCAACGTATTTTCATGTTTTCTGTATAAATTCAAAGAAAAAGAAAAAAATACGACCGTTTAGCTGTGCAATGCCAAAGGGTCGTATAATTCCACTTACGACCTTGTGGCATTAGTCAAGAGATATGACTTTACAGTTTTCTATAAAAATTACAGGCAGATATACTTAAATTTTCTGAGAATGAGGTATGAATAGAAAAATATCAGTCAGAAAACTCAATACCCTATGCTCTATCCTTACCTGACAAATGTATGCCCTCAGCCAACACATAAGGTGCATAAGTGAAGACCAACATGAGCCCAAATTCAAGTGAAGGATTTTTCCTCAAATCAACGTGTTTTAGAAGCAGGGCACTAATGAGGGCAAAAACAACACCAATACCAGCAGAGGCAAAGAACATTAGGCAAAATCTATTGATTCCCAATATGATGGCTTCACTTGTGGTAGCAGCATTGTTTGACTCTAGTACGGATGTTGTTAGGACTATTGAGATAGCATCATTAAGAATGGATTCTCCAAAGACTAACATGTTAAGAACCGGATCGACATCAAGGGCATGAAATATGGCAACAGTAGCAACCGGGTCAACGGCGGATATCAAGGAACCGAACGCAAAGCTCTCAACGAAGCTGAGTTTATAGGCGACTTCGGCAAGGCCGAGAAGATAAATACCAGCACCAATGACAAACGCGGAAATGGCTGTACCAAAAATAGCGAATACCATAATGCTGCCAATATTTTGGAAGAAGTTGCCTTTGTGTAAATTATAACCGGACTCGAATATTATGGGGGGCAAGAGCACGAGAAAAAATGCAGTCGGCGAAAATGCCTCCTCTTTTCGCCAATTAGCAATGTTTTGGTGCGACATGAGGTTGATTATCATCCCTATTGCACCACCGAGAAAAACTATGACTACCGATTCGGGCAGGTACTGGAAATTAGTCTGCAGCATTAAATGAATGAGTAAAATTCCTAGGGCCAAAACGCAGAGTACAAAAAATATGGACATTGAACTGTTGTGCTCTTCTTCTGCAGACCCTTTGTCCGGTAAAACTGGCTCAGCTGGCACAACAGTTGTTGTGCTGGTATTTGTGACATTAGTTATTTCTGAACTTTGAATGATCGTAGTCGCGTCTGAAGTCGTATTTATTAGATTTTTGTCCATCGATGAAGTCACCATATTCTCTGTCATGACTATCATCGGATGATTGTCCGTAGTTTTGGTGGTACTAACAGAAACGCCAACAGGTGATGAGTTCGAGGTAGTCGTTGGAAAATTAGTTGCGCCGCTGGTATGGTGAGTCCCGGGTAAAACAAGATTAGTTTCATCTTTTTCGGCTGCATTTTTTTCATCTGCTGCCACAGCAGGTTTGGAAATATCCTCGACTATCGAGATATGTTTGTTTCCAGACTTGAGTACCAGCGAGGGGGTAACGACATGGTCTGTCGTATTTTGCGTAATTGCACCTTTAAGGTTAAGGTTGCCTTCCTCACATGATGCATTATGTAGATTATAAAATAACAGTAATATTATAAATGAAATGTAACCCTTGTGGGATACTCTGTTACGCTTTACGTTGTTCCGCATTGTTTATACACTTCACATTATTCAAAACTATACAAAAATAACGAACTTCTTATCTTATGAACAGTTTAACATATGCACTCAATCATCGATTACATGAATCACGCAGAGTCCACGCGGACGAAGATGACAGATGTCATTGAGCCACTTATCAGAATAAAATCCACCGCGAGCTAGCGCCCTCTCAATATATTGGTAATACTGCAGGCGGCGAGTAACGTAACTGTAATCTATTACCCCGCTTACCATCCATCGCCACTTACTTGCAACTATCGACGTTACTATACGTCGATGCTTGTAACAGTTGTAAGTTGTATAACCTATTTGTTTTTATCACGGCAATGGGGGCGCGGCGCGGCGTGGTCTACCAATTCACCGACTAGCTGGAATAAGGTGCTGCTTTACCGTCCGACTTGACACATAGAATATAAAATGGCTGAAAATGGATTCGGGATCGACATTGGCTCCCAGGAACATCTCGCTACCGAAGCTATTAATTTAGATATCGAAGAGGTAATGACCTGGAAAGGGGCATAGAGTATTTTTCTACATAATTAAATACCTGTTGGTAATTAATTCATAGTCTCGAATCGTTAGATGTCATACGATTCAACAATTTCGAGGTTAGACTCCTCCCCCTTGGGATGTTTTGACAAATCGTCAAAATGTTTATAATCACTTTACCGGTCACTCTATCGAGCATCCATTTTTAATCTAATTCACGCATATTCGTGTCACGTGTTGTGATCAGACAACCGCATTTCTGTTCTATGCAAAATAATGAACGCCAAGTCCCCAATCTTTGATTCTTTACTTATTTGACAGAAAACTAAAGTTTAATCTGTCACGATACTATGCGAGATCTACTGACAGATGTACATCGCCAAAACCAAGAAACGAACAAGCAAAAACGGATAAATCTGTATATCATCAATTTTCCATTATCCATGGATATCAAATGGCTTGTAATAATTTGGAATCCAAACGAGAAGCTTAATTTCACTTTCCTCTTTGATTTTTGCTTCTTGTACCTATAAAATTATGGTTTTCTAGCTAGATGATGCTGAATATGCAATACCGGCGGTGGAAGAACCACCCTCCTTAGAGAGTATTTTGACTGAACCGGATTGTGGTTCGTTGTCCGGTACGGAGGATGAGCTTGGAACATCTGCAGACAAACTAGGAGGCAGCGAGACAGCAAGCGTTGGAAGTTTGTTATCTCTCAATTCTGTTAGCAGACCGTTCAGGCCGAGTCAAGCACCATCTTCAAGTGCTATTTTGAGACATGTTATCCTCAAAGGAATATCATCACAAATTTTATCAGCCAGTGTAAGACTTCCCTTTACGTGTTTCATAATGATTTATATTATTTTTCTATATGGGACATTTCACACCAACTCAACAGACATTTGACCCTCATACCTTTCTATTTTGATCTGGATTATTTGTATATCCTATGTAATTTTCTGTTCGTGAATCATAACATTATTGATCATTCTGCTTGAAAGTATCCAATGAGGTTGTGGTTATTTGGGAACTCATTTTTATCGGGCCATCCTCAGAATCGGCTCCAAATAAATGAAAACAAACTTTAATTATTTTAGATTTTTGACTCAATATTTAACCCCTTACCACAGGGGATGAACTTGTGCGTTCAGAATACACGAAGTTTTACAGCCGTTGCGGTTGGTATTTTATTGTATGATTAATTATGGGCATAAAAATATCAAGTTCTGAGATACAAACAATAAACTCTTAGTCAAATTTAAACTGATACACATTGGAGATTGAAACACTCTGTACAGTTTCAAATGCGATAAAAACATCAACACAGATTGATCAAGAATGCATTTGACTGTAGGACTTCAGCTCTGTCTTAGCTTTCCCTATAATGCAATTCAGAAATATTCCAGGAATCAAAGTATCTCACTATATAATCGGAGATCAGAAATATCTACTACCATGCTCTTCAATCAATAAAAATAACATCTTTATACAAAATTGTTGTATAAAGCTTGTACGAATGCTTGTATGTACAATATTTCAAACCATACCCTAGAGAATTCGATGCCAACCCGGATAGCCTGTGCCATTTGCCGTATTGTAATGGGTTTACGCCCTTCTGGCTGTAGGCTGCTCAATTTTTCTCTTATGGAAGTTCCGTGTTAAAATTGGGGATACGCTCTTTTGGCAGTGAGGTCATCAAAAGCCGAAAAACAGTGGATTACGTCCTTTTGGTCCTAAACCATTGATATTATCAGGTTATGAAGCAATTCGAAGGGCCTTAGGGTCACACGCTACCCCGGCTGGCAAGGAAGGGATTCCGCATCCCCTGTTGTTTTCTATTATTCAACTCAATATGCTCTTTCGTTCTTTTTCAGGAGAGGGTCAATGCTGGGTTAGCAAGCACTGTAGCAGCTGGGGGCAACATGTTAGTGATCGGTACAAGTCACGGTCTGATTTTAGGCTTCGATTCCACCCAGACTTTGCGCTGGTGCGACCAAGAAGCTAGACATCAAGGTTCCGTATCAGCTTTATGCTTTAATCACGATGGAACTAGATTATTAGCAGGCTTTGCAAGAGGACATATTCTCATGCTCGAAAGTTCGACTGGAAAAGTCTTGAGGACACTCACCGAGGTGCATCCACCTGGAACTGCAGTTCTGCATGTCAAAGTAATTCTCTTTGCATTCTAGATGGTGACTATGATAGTCATGTGCAGAAACGCTCTTGGGTAATTTCACGTGAATCCATTAGGACATTTTACACGACTATCTCAGCAATTAACGAAAATATTTATGTCATATTGCCTCATTCATTGAAGTTATTTCCACAAATTACATAGCTTTAGAAATGGTTGCCTCTTGTAGCATTTTTGAACATTTTTAGAGATTTCACTAACAGAAAGGGTTATTTTTCTCGAATTCTGAAATATATTAAGCTGTCTAACATCAGTCTTATGTAACACCAGTTGCTGAACAAAAATCATCCACTGTTGAACTCGAATTTCTACTGAAAGTACTAGAAAATCTCAAAAACTTGCTTTTTTATGTTATAAATGATATATCCCAAGATCTACTTTCCAAAAATATGAATCCAACCGGGACCACCTTCAAAAATGCCTTCTTTCAGATGAAATATTAACTTTTCTAGGCTATTGAGATGCACTTATACAAAATATACAACCTCTGTGTGTTTCATTGACATTTTTACGATCATGAGTGAATAGTTTAACCCACAAGACACGATGGAATATATGGGAGGTACAATCGGCTTCAAAACAACAAGCCAGACGAATACCTGGTTCATTCATTGTTGACAATGGCAATGTGAAAAATTAATGGTCAGTATTAGAAAAAGGACACTCCCGGAAAACATAAAAACTCATAATTAAGTGACGAATGTTGAAAATATTAACAATCATGGAAAATTGTTAGTAAAAAGTTTACGAGTATATGCTACAAAATGGTCAAGGCGTTACACCACCCTGAGGTGCTCGAAAAGGCATAAAAAATCAAGAATTTTTGTTCTCATAACTACTGAAGATAACAAATTTTCTTTATAACTGTGTTTGGACAATGCATCCTAGAGAATATTTTGTAAAAACGAAAGCTTTATAATATTATAAAATGACCGAGTCATGGGCCGCGAAATTCTTATGCTGTTAAGCGTGTTACTGACAGCATTTCAAGGTCGAGATACGTGTAAAATAATGAAACGAAATATTTTCTTCATTGATCGATATCATAGTTTCAGTGTAGTGTAGGGACTTTGAAAAACAATATCTGTTGTGTAAATGAGAGCAAGTTGAAAGTTCACGTTCGCTTTTGGCCCTAAAAATGAACTGTAAAAATGTATTACAAACAAATGGTTAGAGGATCGGAAAAATCCTATGCTACACCTTTGAGAATCTTTTAAGATTTAATATGTATACTAAATTTCGAGAAAATCGGACAGATAGTTTTCGAGATTCTTTGTCAGCCACCTTGAAGAATATAGTTTCGAGAAAAAAAGCAAAAGAAAACGAGTACAACTCTTATGCGTAAAGAGAGAATAAACCGTGAATTTTTAATTTTACCTCTAATCCTATACCAGTGTTTCGAGTACCTAATTATTTACTTTCGTAATGCAATTACCCATTCAACTACCCATTACTTTTATAATGTGTAATTAAACTGATTTCAATTATACATTACATTTGTAATAGGTAATTAAACTTCTTTTAATTACCCATTGTATTTGTAATGTGTAATTAAACTTCTTTTAATTACCCATTACATTTGTAATGTGTAATTAAATATGTTTTGATTATGCATTACAAATGTAATGGGGGATTAAAAAAAGTTTAATTACACATTACAAATGTAATGAGTAATTAAATTAATATTTAATTACACATTACAGAAGTAATGAAGTAATTGAAATGAATTTAATTACAATTTTCACAACACTGTCGCATACAATGAATCTTCTACAGCCGCAAGAATGTCGCCTCATTCTCTTTGAGCCGTTCTTCTCAATTAAAATAGTTCAAATATTATGAAAAGTTTCTTGTAACACTGACCAGAGTAACCGTCCTGCAAAATATCAGCTGTTGTGCTCCGTTCGAATCTCTACAACTTAGTCAATTTTTGGATTTTGTCTCTCTTGGAAGTGTAAGCTTTTGAAAAAGAAAAATAAAATCGATTTTTTTCAATCTCAAGGTGACTTAACCCCTTAAACTTCCTTGTCTTCAATTCAAAAAGTTTCAAAAAAAGTACGTACATTTAAGTAAAAAATGCAGATGTTCATGACCGAGGGTATCGTAGGATTCAGACGAATATAGGTACACTATTACATTTTTGACTTGTATAAGAGTGTTTTCGTTTTCTGCAGAACTTGTTTAGTGGGTCGGACGAGATTTTCACACTAAACAAAACGAACTATAAAAAGTTCAAATCAGATTTAAAATAAAGGAGTTCAACCATTTTGATCATGTGTGTACTCGTGAACTTTTGTTTCTAATTTTTCATGCTTGTTAGTGTGGTAAAAACTTTATATACAGGATGAGTTTGCTCCGGGTTTCGGAGAAAATGTGGCTTAAATCGGCTGAGGCTCCACCTCCTGTTCATACTTGTCACTATCAGGATAATAGTCTTCGTTCAGATACAGATACCGGTGAGAGAATGGGTCGCCTTCGGAAGACAGACAATACATTCAGGAATTGAGCTGATTGAAGCACCACCCTCTTCGAACTCTGAAAGAAAATCACCCTGTATAGGTGTAGAATGATTTATTAAGATGATACATTAAGAAGTGAATCCAGTCGATAGAGCAACAATATAGTATGTATTTGACTCGGGTTCGTAGTTGAAGAGCACGTCTGTCCTACTCTAGGGCTCAATACTGAGGGCTACATATTTGTCATTGGGTCTAGTGATCTAGCCCCAAATGTTTACATTTCCGGTTTTTCGTGCTATTGACATTCCAGATCGGAAGATCTACCATGGAATCTATAGGACTCTTGTGAAACTATAGGCTCGTTCGACAACATGAATAGTTTCCCTTTAGTATTTTCAAGAATCGTTACTTGATAATACGTTTTAATTAGGGAGGTCCTTATTTCAGTGCTTTTTGAAATTTGTGTTACACATCCCCCCACAAATTTCTGTAAAATTTGAGCTCTAATTTTAACATTAACACGTCCCCCAAAACTTCGAAAGTTTGAAATGGAACAAACATGAATTTTTTATGATCAGTTTTTTTTTTTTCTAACCTCGATAAAAATTGATGAAATAATTTGAAACTTGGTACAGTTGTTGCTAATACTATTCGGAAGAACCCTGAAAATTGCAAATTTTTTTATTCATTATTTCCTTACGTATATCAGGCCAATAAATATGACGAATTTTGTCTACTTAAAATATTTCCTTAATATTATTCTAAATATTTAAAATATGAACTAATTGATTTTTTTTCTTCCTAACAGTATAAGCAACAACTGTGCCAAATTTCAAATGATTGCATCAATTTTTATTGGAGTTATATGAAAAAAGTAACTGCTTAAAAAATTACCTGTATTTTCCATTTAAAACTTGCGAAATTTTGGGGCACGCGTTGATATTAAAATTAAGAGCTCAAATCTTACAGAAATTTTTTTCCATATATTTAGGAGGTATCTAGGGACTGCGTAACACAAATTTAAAAAATCAATCAAATGTGGACCACCCTAGTTTTTATATTAACTGAGGTTGCAAAAATATCCTTTGCTTCACACTGCCCGGTGATTCTCACATTGACATTACCAAAGATTAATAAAACAGATTTTCTTTCTGGCTTACCGTTTTGACGCCAATTATGCTTTTCATACTTCCTTAAAGCTCATAGATTCTGATAAAAATGATTTTTATCTATCTTTTTCTATCCTCAATTATTCGAGGAAATAACTTCGATGAATAGAGCGAAGGACCCAAAGAATTTTCATCAAAATTCTCAGATAGTCGTGTGAAATGCTTGGATGGATTGACTTGGAATCAGCCTGTTGCTATAATTACACGCTATTATTTGCTAATTCTTGTCCTCGTGTCTTTTTATTTAGTTTACAGACTCTCCAAAATTGGCCTTGTGCAGCGACAGCGGTGGTTCTGTATTTGAATTAAGTTTTACTCGAGTTATGGGTGTCCGAGGTTGCGACAGCAAGTGTCTTTTTAGTGGTTCAAGGGGCGAAGTTTGCACACTGGAACCCTTACTGCTAAATCAGCTACCGTCACATCCGTTGAAGAACTATACCTTGGTTGCGATGGCTACTTTATCAAAGGTATCACAATTCGGAATCTATTCCATCATCTGAAGTCTCTCCTTTTACCAGGCACTATATGTATACATTAGGGTGGTCCTTATTTTTGGTGTTTTTGAAATTTCCTGCGGACAAGGTGGAAAAAGTTTGCAAATAAATTTAAAAAAAAGTACCCAAAACTTGGAGTCTGTAGGTCAAATCAAAGTACTGCCTACACGGCAATGAAATTTGGCATACGTCTTCCTTACAGGTATAAACGTTTTTTTTTCTGAAAAATCGCCCAATTTTTTGTTAAATATCTATGACTATAGGAAAAACGTATACCAAATTTCAGATTTTTCGAAGCACTATTTAGGCAGGAATAAAAAAAATAATGGAGTGAGCCCGAATTTCCATGTAAATCAAATGGGGAAATTCGCTGCCTTATAGGCAGTACTTTGAGTTGACCTATAGACTCCAAATTTTGGGTACTTTTTTTAAAATTTATTTGCAAATTTTTTCCACCTTGTCCGCAGGAAATTTCAAAAACACCGTAAATAAGGACGACCCTAGTATACATAGAGAAATATCAAAGTATGACGCATATTTTCAGGGAAACATGCTTGTCGATAAATTCAATACAGTCTCCAATGCAGTGTGTACCACTTATGGGGATCCACCACCCCTGTTTTCATCTATGTCAAGTAATGGTATTACGCAGCTATTAATTTTTTTTATTTTTTTGACGGCTGACTTTTTGCATAGAATTCCATTATCCAAAAATAAAAATTTGAATAAATTATTTCAAGCATTTTTTTTTACAAAAAATATTGAATATTTTTTTGCATCCCGAATTAGGTAACTCAATATTTTTTTTTTATCATTGACTAATTATTACATCAGGAATGCTTTAGATAATTACTTAATTTTTGGATAGTTGAATTCTATGCAAAAAAATCACCCATCAAAAAGAAAATTGGCAGCGTCAAAACAGCAATACCTCAAATAGGTGAAAACAAAGATGGTGGATCCCATAAATACATATTTTCCACAATACCATCGTATTTTCTTGAAATGATAATATCATTTTGGTAATATCATTTATCAAAGCTGATAAATGTTATATTATAACAGTTATCAGCTTTCATAGAGGTGAATTTATCAGACGAGCTGAAGTCATTCGTCATCTTTGTTCCAGGTGATTGTTGTTTGCATAAGACCAAGAATGCGCGTGGTTCTTACGCATGCCCTAAGTGGAGCCCCTGTTGCCCCGCCGCAAGTAGCCTGGCAACTTGTTGTGATACAAGCAGCCGATTCGACTCGAGTGATTGATCCGGTATTAGCCTTAGCCCGAGACGATGTCATACACTTCTACCAGGTTAATAATACACTGAAATTTAAGTCTCGTTTTAAACTCTTGAGTATAACGCAATCTTTGTCGACCAAACTTGATTTTTATAGATACCTATTTACAAAATTCTTAAACCTGTTATTCATTAGATTATATCATGACAACTATCATATTAAACTATTTTAATGTCATTTACAACCAGAAATCTAACAAAACCGCAAAAATTCATGAATCACTTCGAAACCATTGGTTCTAGTCCAGTGCCAAATATAATATTCATTGAACCATGGTCAAGGTAGATAATAATTATCGTACTTCTCGCGAATTCCAATTATGAGCCTAGTACTATAATTTCTCTATTCGATGCTTTAGGTATGTACAGAAGGAAATTCTAGAATACGACTTTCGCCATTGCAACGTGTTACCTTGTCGTACACAGTGAGCAATTTGAGGTGGCTAAACGCGAGATCTCTGGCGTTACTTGATACGCAGGAAAAGCTACATCTACTGGATGTCAGATCACAGGATGAATTAGAAACGTTAGACCTTAGCCGAGTTGAAATTTCGTACGCATCCAGCCATTTCAAAGGCTTATCCACTGGCGGCAACGTTTCAAAGGTTTGAGCTGAACTTTGTAACATTTTATTTCTTCATTTCAATCTGAAATGCATCTACATCAGGGTCATAATTGTCTTCGAAAACATGGGATTTCTCTCTTTATACTGGAAATACAAATACTTATCATTTTACTTAAGGGGCTTAAGTACACGATCTAAAAACTAGTAAAACCCGAAAACAACTAGCTCCATCACGCATTGATTTTTCTAACTTCACCTGTAGGGCCGAGTTCGTAAAAACATATGGCGTTTATGATTATTACATCTAGATTCTTGCTTCATCACAAACAATTTTTCAAGTACTTCAGAATATTGCAATTGACTATTCCATTATTCAAACACATTAGGGTGGTCGTTGAAGAACAAAAACGGTAGATGTCGCTTTACATTTAAGGCGAAGTGTAACGTTGCAAGGCCTCGAAAACGGGAATGGTGAATTCTCCGAAACTACTAGATGAATCGCAATGAAATTTTGGGGGATTACGCATTATTCTAGTAGAAAGGGCCTGATTATTCTACTTTTTCGAAATTTTACAAATTTTTTTTTTTTTTAATTTTTGTAAAATGTTGAAAAAGTAAAATAATCAGGCCCTTTCTACTAGAATGATGCGTAATCCCCCAAAATTTCATTGCGGTTCATCCAGTAGTTTCGGAGAATTCACCATTCCCGTTTTCGAGGCCTTGAAACGTTACACTTCGCCTTAAAGTTCCAAAATCCGCTTTTTTAACTTCCCGTTTCTCTGATATCGGAGAAGAGAGGAAGTTATTGTATTCACCCCGAAAATGAAAAGTTGAGTTTTCACTAGATCTCGACGTTTCGAAGTCTAGAGAATTATCTCCGATCATTTTCAGACGGACGTCTGTGTGTGTATGTATGTATACATGTGATCAATTTGTTTGTCCGACGATATCTCGAGAACGAGTGGTCAGATTTTGATCAACTTGGTCTCAATCGACGCGCCTCTTCGAAACTCAGAACTGATTAGATTTTGGTATCTATCGGTTTAGTGGTTTTCGAATTATTTAAACAACAAAATTCTGAAAAATAAAATAAAAATCATGATATCTTGAGAATGGATGAATGGATTCAAATGAAAAAAAAAAAAAAAAAACGAATCTTAATGAAAAGGATATTTTTATCGCATTTAATTGCAAATAGTGCATTTAATACAAGAGTACAATAACTTATTCACAAGAAATGAAGCTCAGAAACAATTCATTTTGCAGATTATAACTGATTATAGAAAAAAATGTCCTAAAAGTACAAAAGGAAATTCGCTTGAAACGCTTGATTTAGAATAATGACGACTGAGGTTATGAAATAAGACATTTTTTAAATGCCAAGTTTCTGAAAAACGGGAATTGATTTATAATTACTGACTATTTGATTAATATAATTAGGATAATAATTATTTTTGCGACATTCAATGAAAAATATCATTTTCATTGAGATTTGTTTATTTTGAGGAATTTTGAAATCGTTCATAGGAATAGGTCCTAATAAAACCGTAAGATATTGTGACATCATCAAATACGTTTGTAAATGTTTGTAAAACATTAAAATAAACCGCCAATACAGCTGATTAATAAAGCAAAGTAAAAAAAGCGGATTTTGAAACTTTAAATGCGAAACGGCACCTGTTCCCTTCAATTGAAAGACTTTGGGTTTTGCAGATATATATATTTTTTTTTTGTCAATTACTACAGTTTTAGAGGGCAGCAGCGATTTTTTTTTTATTTTTAACGACCACCCTAATATACCTACACGGAGAATTCCACGCCAACTCGAAAACGTTTATCCCTGACCATTTTTGATTTGACTGTTTTTTTTTTATCTTTCATCATTCATTAAAAATGACCTCCGTGATTTTTTCAGATTTTTATCTCAATTCATTCTCTAGATATGAATTTTTGTAAAATCTCGTCCCTTGAAATTTCAATTGCATAAAACTCAGCGAAAAAACATGATATTGACCAAACTAAGGTCACCACTTTTCTCGGCTCGAACCGCACTTTCATTAAAAAATATTGAACAAATTATTCAAAATAATTCCGAGAGGTTTTTTTCGCTTTAAAGTAAAAAACAAGTTTTTTCTCAAAGTAGGACATCTTCGATTTTTCCGAAACAAATTTATAAAATTCTGCAGCCAAAGCTGGAATTTTTCAGATCCTAGCGATCATAGACTTCCACTTCTTTCTATTTTTTATCACTGATGGAAGTTCCAAAATCTATTATCCAATATTCTCACATATGTATCTATAATCTCATCTAATGGCGAGTTATAGTTGAGTAATATGGATGGGAGTAAAAGAGACATTCATTCACAGTTACCTATATGTTAGTGTGGTAATTCTATTGTTTGCGACTTTACATTTATGGAAGTGAGTTTGTCAAATAACATAAACCAAATTTTAATGCATTAATCTAAAGAAAAAGTAAATTTTTTTCGATTTCAGTGAATTTTCTTTGCTGGATAGAACCTATTCCTCTTAAATCATCGTGTGCCAAACGGACAATTAACTTGGTATCTCTGTTTCGGAGAAATTCAAAAAAAAATTTGTTCATATCGGTAAAAATCGAGTATAGCCCCCCCCCCCCCCCCCCCCCCCCCCCCTCCCTTAATGCTTTATTTCAGAAGAAGGTAGCTATTTCATTGTTTCAAAATTTTGCAAATTTTTTCACAGATTCAGTCATCATTTCAGAATTTTCAAAAAAAATTCAATGCTCAGTCACTTTATGCTGAAATAAAGCCTCTATCCATGAAGTTTCATTCTAATCGGTGGTGTGGCTTTTCAGAAACTAAAAATCGCGCACTTCGAGTTTTTGAGCGTATACGAAAGCCCCTTAAAGGGCATTGAAAGGGGTACATACATATTCAGTATGTGAAAATCAAACACATTGTGGCTACTGAGGTAAATAATATACATACCTATATCCTGTTTTAGGCATTCAGATTACATAATGTCAAGTAAAAATCCTAACGTTAAAGAACCTCGTATCTTACATCATGTCACCATCGGCATAGATTGGTGTGAGTTCTGTAAAAATTACATAACTTAATAACTATAACCATTGGATTGAGCTCTCGATAATTTTTCGTATATGCAGTCTTCGCTGTGCATACTGGCATAGGCTAGAAATTTTTGAAAATTTTTGTTCACTTGGCTGCGAAAAATTCGCGAAAATTCATATTTATTATATTTCAGCACACGGACGTCAGAAATCTGAAAATGTATAAAAAATTGAATGTATTTTGATAGTCCTTGTCTATGCCAGAATTACATCGGTACTGCATTGGCTGATGGAGACGGATCCAGTTTGGTCTGAAACTGACCTCAAAATTATATCAACAGCCAATTTATGTCTCTTCCGCAGAGCTCACTTCAATCCATGCTGGTGGCTGCATGATGTTCAATGCGAGGGTCTTTAGTATTAAGATTTGTAGGTGGCATTACATAGAATGAAGACCTGAAACAAGATATCTGTGTATTATTTACCTTAGTCGCCACAATCCCCGAAAACGTTTCTAATTTTTACATACTGAATGGGATAATCCATGTCATTTCGACCGACCTATCTACTTCACCACCTTCGATTTTGTACTTGATTTTTCCTGGCGTAATACTTACCTAAAGAAACACCGCCGAATTATTTGCAATTTTCTAGCCCTTTTGCAAATGAGATGAGAATTTTAGAATTTTTTACTTTCCTGATACTCTAACATTTTCAAGCTATGCTATTTCGGAAAATGATGATTATTTGAATAAGTTGTTGGGACAAAAGTTGTGTGATCTCGTGTTGTCTTTTGGAAGAAAAATTCACCGGATCTTTGTTCAATATAGTATAAGCCGAAAAAACTATTTCGAAACACTCATTTCGTCTGCGAAAAAAGAAATTTCACTAGCGAAAAAGCCACAGAAATGCAAATAATTCAGCAATATTTCTTTAAGCAAAAGAAGAAATCAAATTGAAAATCGGCATTGGTCATGATGTACACTTGGCGAGGTTGATTCTGGGACGGAAGTGCAAAATCAGAAAAGTTACCAGGCTGGTAGTTACTAGGCAAGTAGTGAGACAGTCACCGCGCTACCCTAAAGACGGTCGCGAAACCAGCATGAGGTGGTATCAACTTCGATGATTACATAATTTCTGGGGTAATCACAAACACCGAGTCACTTGGTAACGTTTCGAGTTTAGGTTATCTGTCACTCTTTTTGAAACCTAGCAGACGGCTCGTGCTGTCTCACTACTTGCCTAGTAACTACCAGCCTGGTAACTTTTCTGATTTTGCACTTCCGTCCCGGAATCAACCTCGCCAAGTGTACATGGATTGGTCGAAATGACATGGATTATCCCGTAAACAGAAGTTTTTTGACGTTCAAAGCAAGTGAGTTCTCTACAAAATTTAAAATAAGTTCATCAATCCCAAACTAAGATGATCTTTCTGTTTCTCGGATATACCTATATGTATATAAGTCTGATTTCAAGATGTTCTTCATGTTACGACGTCTCTCGTAATAATTGATAAATCGGTCTGAACATTTGTCCATCAGTAAATAAGTTGATGAGGTCATTCTATATTTGGGAGTCAGAACTTGATTTGAACTTCATAAAACGAGTAAATTGAACCCTACAAAAATCTTATCAATTCTGTACAAAGTTCTACTTTTAGTGTACTATCGGGCCGTAAAATCGGGGCGCGTGGGTTTGAAATCCGATAGCTCTTCGTAAAAAAATCGTAGGCTATCATGGCATACAGTTTCTGAAACTCTAGAGACTACCACGTCTAGGTGTAAATTGCAAAAATTTTTAAAAAATGTTCAAATCAGGAATATCGCTATATATATGTGACAAAACGTAGTTTTGACGTACTTGTATCCGTGGCTTAACTTCAACTCATCGCCATTTGACTGATAATACTATTAAAAATTTCAAATAATTCTAACGTTATCCTTGATATCTAAGGCGTACAACGCTTGTTGCAAAATCTCAAAATGTTAACAATTATGGTAGCTATCAATGTTAATCTGCGAAGTGGTCATCTCGGATACTGGTGCCGTCAGCCGAAAGTGTCGTGGTTTGAAATTTTCCAAAAAAAAAACGCAATTCAGATCCGTTGCGGGAAAATCTATCGCACGTACGATTACACCGTAAATGAATTTATTATTTATTCATTTTTACACGCTGATTGACATGGTTCCCCTGCTGGAGTGGGGCGCGCGTCGCAGCCGCTACAACAATTACTAGCCAGAAAATCGAAAAACAATAGAACATCTTTGTTTCTCCCATAGCATTTCTATTAATGCAGCATATGCGTTATATTAGCCATTTTAGTAGTCTCTTAATCAATGAATAGACTACAATATTGAGTATGTAATCCGTTATCATTTATTTTCAGGCAATGGCGTTGGCAGGTGAGAGGGCTTGTTATAATACAGTCATTGCATTTGGCAGCCAACTATTACTGTTAGGAACAAAAAGTCTTCATGCCGTTTGCATAAGAACGTGGACAGAGCGTCTACGACACTTAACATTACAAGCAAGTACCTTTGAACTACCATTTCAGTATTTATCGTTATTTACACCATTTTACTTGAGGGAGCACATCTAAGTAATTTTTTTTTCACTCATCTCGTAGTTTGAAGTATGAAAAATATTGTATTTAAATTTTATCTTGAAATTCGGAAAATTGTGAAAGTTATCGGTGATTTACCAAAAGCGTCCGGAGCGGTCGGGTGGCTGCCTGCCTGCGTTTGGGCTCGGCGCCTTTTTTGTCAGCCAGCAGGTATACCATGAGTTTTGGATGAAACCGGGCAGTGATGAACCTATATAGCTATATCAAGCTTAACTGGTACAGCTGTTTCGATCACCCACCGTTCAGTTTCATTCAAAACTCACGGTACAAGACTCAGACCCATCGCTACCAGTTTTTTTAAGCGCCAGTACATCGTCCGCTGGAAAGCAATAAGCAATATTTTCTATTTTGTACATCATAATTTTGTGAAAATGACATAGTACAATAGGCTCCAGAAAATCAAATCCTCAAAGTAAAATGACAAGAACGGATAAAGCAAAGAAGTTCCGAATCTGTAAAGACCAGCTTGGAAATGAAAGCGTCCTATGAATCGTCATGAATCCAAAAAAAAAAATTATGGTGGCGTGACTCAGCAAAATTACTATACAAATCAAATAATTTAGAATCAAGCATGAACCATCATATTAATTATGTTTTTCTAAATTTTATCGCCGTATTTTCGTTCATCAGCTAACATATAAGATGCAAGGATTGCAGAGAAACAATTACAATCGCGAAAACCTTTAATTGTGGTCTCGGATTCAAACTAAAAATTGAGTGACCTTCCTACAAGCCCCGAAGTGTACCCTCTTACCCATATGTGTATATCCAATGCAGACGAAATGAATACAGGGCTCAATTCTGCTATGCCAATAATTGGAATCATATTGAAAAGAATGCAAAGATTTTCTGGAATTATGGATACACTACCACCAGTTCTGCAGACCACGTACACTAAAATGTAATAAATATTCTGACTGCTTCAGAATCAGTACAAAAAATGATTTGTAGGTCAGCTGTCTGGAAGGAAAAAGATATCACAGGAGCAACAAACTAAGCGAGCAAGAAGATCATAGGACTTGCAGGAAACAGACAATTAAGGGCAACTCAATTGACAAGCCCACTATTTATTACAGTCTTGCGATTTAAAGCGAAAATCGGCATTGTCTTGCAATACAACGTGATAGTGATTCTGTAGTAAAGAAAAGCGTAATAAAGCGATTATGGCCACCCTTTTCCATGTAAAGACAACCGACCAGAGGTGGCAGCATGACAGGTGTTCACCAAGGAGCGATTCATGGTGTTCTTGGCAGCGAGTGAAGGCTATAAATACATTGAACAGCTGAATGAATGAACCTGCTCTTCATCCGGATGTTGCTGAAGCTATTGAACCGACTTTCAGAGACCTGAGATCTGCAAATTTTTTACAGCACTGCATCGAAGGATACGCACGGAATGCAAATCAGAGTTTAAATACTGTAATTTGGTGGATAGTACCCAAAACACTCCACAGTGATTCAAACATTCTAAACGTTTCCACCAATAGCGCGACATGTGCTTTTAACTCTGGGGACCAATCATATCTTCAAGTCAAATCAAAGTTGGGAGAAATGCTGATCAGAACTGCAAGGTCCATGATGTGGAACGCGTTTGTAACCCCGAAATTCGAGCTCACAACGTAAGCCTTTGAAAAGAGAATTCAGCGGAAGCAGTCAAGAATCACTGTGAGGGCTTAGCTTATGGTCCTGGAATTGCTGATGAACAGTGAAGTAAAAGAAACCTTTGTCTTATACGTAATTTTACCGATTATTTCAGAAATTTTCTTGAAGTTTGGACTATGGAGAATATTGTGTGTAAATTTTATGTTAAAATTCGAACAATTATGGAAGTTATGAGCGATTCACCAAAAAGCGGACGAGCAATTGAGTGAGTCATTTCTTTGCCAAACTTTAAACTCGATTATCCTAAAACATCCTTTTCTAAGGATGGAAAATGGTTCGACCGATTCCCTTTAAATTTTCACACAATATTTTTGGATAGTTTTTCCAGTTCAAAACAGAGGATTTTTTTTTTCAATCAACTATTTTTCTTTTTACTAAACCAGAAAAGTCGAGAATTTAAGACGAGATACGGATGTAAAGTTCAAACGGAAGCCATTTTGTGAAAATAATTTTTTTTGTTCGAAAAATCCTACGATGCGAACCATTTAATATAATATATTTCAAAAATCCGTTCGAATTTATGTTTCAGATCAATCGACTGTGCGAAATTCTAGGGCCGTAAACCGTGCCAGCGAGGGACATGTTATACACCCAGCCACAACAACGGAGTTTTGAATGAATGAATATTGATTAAAAAATTTGTGAACCTATCTCAATGTATATACTTTTCAATTAGGAAAAACCGGGATAGAATTGAATTAATAGTTTCCGTTGTAAAATTTAATTTATTTTCAAACAAAATAGTTCACCTATTTTCTTACTATCTACTTGGATGTGCCACCTTAATCGTAGTTAGACACAGAGCGCAGCATTTAATATCTCATTAATTCATTTCAGAGGCGTTTTCCAGAGGCACTAGCCTTAGGACTTTCTTTTTACCAGGACAAGGGGAAAGCCGTGGTAGGTCTGCGGGGTTCTAAACAACGCCGGAAACAAATAGCTCGGGACAGAGTCTGTGAGGTATTGATCCAGTACATGGACGACCTTAATCACTGCCCCACCGATGACTATGCAGCATCAGAAGTTGCATCTACTTGCGTTGACTTCTGCATACAATTAGAGAATACCGAGTTGCTGTTTGGCAAACTTTGGGAACTTGTTTCCGAGACTGATGGACTTAGAGGAAGTTATTTACGGGCGCTTGAAAGCCCGCTATTAAACGGGAGTCTGCCTCCTCGATTACCACCGCTTATAGCTCAGCAATTATTTACCATGTATGAACACGACGAGCAGATGGATTCACTGCAGGCCATCATTATACTGCTTGATGTTGATTGCTTGGACATACATCAAGTAAGTATAAACGACTATCAAAATGAAGAAATAGTTGATACATTCAAGAATTAAGAAGAAGTTTTCCTCAATTGATGAGGTGGATAATTTCTCAATTAAATGACAATTTCTGCCTTTCTTTTTGTATCCATTAGTTTTCGCGTTTTTGGAAAAAGAAAATCCCAAGTTTTGACTGACGTGTAAAGGCCCTGTAGCATAGGCTAGCATCGTACACTAACGGTATTGATTAAAGAACTGGGGAGCTTTAGATTTTGAGTCACCCAATAGCGCTAAGTATTAAGTATATAAATACTTGATAACCATGGAAACATCTGGGAAAATCATTATGAAGTACTTACAAGTGGAGGCTATGAACGTCAGTTCACCGATTCGAACCATTTCTATTCTACATATACAGTAGAACCTCGATTATCCGAACCAATTGGGACCGAGACTAGTTCGGATAATCAAAAGTTCGGATAATCGAAACGTGGGTTTTTTAGGACGAGATTGTAAACAACACCTTTTTACATATAAACAGTATATTTAAATTTGACGTACATATTACGTTGAAATGTATTTTAAAATGTATTTTGAAAACCTGAAAAAAGTCGAATGCTTTTTTGTATATTTTTTTTATAAAATCCTCAATTTTTAATGTACAACAATGTATCTTTCGGGCCAACGTTCGGATAATTGAGCGTTCGGATAAACTAAGTCATCGTTCGGATAATTGAGGGTTCGGATAATCGAGGTTCTACTGTAGTCCTTAATCAGGACTGCAATACGTGCAAATAGTAGAATGCACGATTGAGCCATTTCCGAGAAAATCGATTTTGAAAAAAGTATGTTACGAATTTTTCAACGATTGGAGTTTCCATCGAAAATATACAATACGTTATTGCTCTTAAATGTCCGTTATTTAACCAGTATCATCCTAGCTTGTGTAGTACTCCATCCCCAAGATAACACAATTATAGAAAAAAAGGTTCGACAAATAATACCTACCAATAACAATCGATAAAAATATTGAATTTTGCAAAAGTACTCATGCATGATTTTGACACAATCCCGCATTCCCAAAAAACAAAAAACAATGTTATCCCCAATCCCACGTTTTCCATTGTTATACCAGCATGATGATTGATTATAAATATACATAATATTTTAAATAATAGATATTCAATATCAATAACGTATTGTATATTTTTAATGGAAACTCTGATGGTTTTTTGTTAAAATATGATAATAAATGGATTTCAACTTGCACAATATTGATACATTCGTATTGGGGATACAAACTGTATTGAGAAAAAAAAACACGAAAAAAGAAAAACTCCAGCAGCGAGACTTGATCCAGCGACACAAGCTTATGACACAGATGGAATTCGTAATGTACTAAGTATATTAAGACGTCTGAATTTTTTGAAATCGATTTTTTCGAAAATGGTTGGATAGTACGTTCTACTATTTGCATGTATTGAAGTCCTGATTATGGACTATATGTAGAATAAAAATGGTTCGAATCAGTTAACTGACGTTCGTAGCCTCCCCTTGTTAGTATTTACTCTTATATTTTATACTGGGTACTATAAGATTTAGTGCTCACCGAGGAGTATAAATACTAATTAGCGCCATAATGCTTAGTACTTATCTCTACATATATAAAACTCAACGTTTCTCTGATGTCTGTCTGTCTTTCTGTCCGTATGTTCGGTTATATCTCCAGAACTACTGAACCGATTTTGATTCGTTTTTGTCTGTGGATAGCTACGTCTGGCCAAGCTTTAGGCTATATTTTGTTCCAACCAGATCAATAGTCTTAAAGATATAACGATATAACACTCACGCGAACGCTGACTAAACTCTTATAAATAGAGGAAACTTGTATCGAAGATTTTTCAAGGTCTCGATGAGCTTTACAAAAAAATCCGCTAGAGCATGTGTCTATGTCTAATAGTTTTGCCACAAGAAGCATTTGAATCTTGAAATTTAATAGCATTTTCTTGAATTAAAATTTTCCGTGTTTATTTTTCAGTTATTATCAATCTTCATTCGAATATTCTTAACTGTAAGCAAGATTGTTTTACCCGAATAGAATTTTCATTTTATTACATTAAATTTGTTCGTCGCTAATCAATCTAGACTGTGTTACTCGCTTAATATTCATTTTCGTCTGTAATATTCAGGTTTTTTATGTGTTTATTGATAATCCGATAATTCTCAACGGAAAAATTCACGGGCGGAGCAACGACGGGCTACTAGTGGATAAGTATAAATGCCAAATACAAAGTTTTTTTTTTTCTAAATTATATACAGGATGAGTTTTGTCCGGGTTTTTAAATAGTGTTACAACAGAAAAAACAAAGTGAAATTTAGAGAGCCACTCCCAATTTTGAAGTGATGTTTCTATTCATGAAATTATAATGTTCAGTTGCTTGATATGAAAAAAAAAACAATCGAATGGAAATCGAGGGACTAATATTCAAATTTTGCTTGCTAACTTCTGTTCCAACACTAATTTGAATGAGTTTAAAGTTCGACGCTCTTCGGTTAACTTTTAGACCACAGCCAACCTTCCAAAATACATTTTTCCGCTCGTTTTTCCGATTTCCATAGTTCGAGTTATAATAAAGTGCATGGATACTAAATTATCTATGAAAGTACTATAAATACAAACTACTAAGTGTTTAACGAAGGATAAAATTCCGAAGTACTCAATATTTAGTCTGTATTTAAAGTATACAAATTTACTTGTGAGACTTTGGCACACGCTCTACAACTATCGAAAACTTGAAAATGCGATTCGTAGTGTCTCCAAAACCACACAATCGATCAGAATGAAACTTTGTGGAGTGATGCTTCATTTCAGCAGAGAGTGGTTAAGTATTACGTTTTAAGTTTTGAAAACAATTTCAAATAATTGCCAAAAGTTTTGAAATTTGGGAAAAATGAAATACTTTCTTTTCAAATAAGGCATCAATCCCCAAAGTTTCATTCTGATCGGTTGTGTGGTTTTGGAGAAACTACGAATTACGTTTTCGAGTTTTAGAGAGTTTTAGAACGAGTAATAAAGCCCCTCAAATCTGTCCATCGCTGGTTTGAGGAAGAGACCTTCAATGCGAAAAGATTATACCAAGATAGTATCTAACTTTTGGCTGTCGTGGTGGAATGATAACAAGCTCTTCAGTCTGACTTTGTGAAAGATTATGACTTTAGATTTTAGTTTTTTTTTTTTTTTTTTTACAGTGAGTTTTCCTGGCAGTATTTTTTGAGAATATTATGTAATCCGATTCAGAATAGATTTTGAAAGATTTCCGAAAATTCTAAACGGTTGTGATTAATTTCAAAGAATTTTTGAGATTTCTAAGAATTTCAAAGGTTATAAGAAATTTCAGGCGATTTCAAATGATTTTACAAAATGTCCACAATAACCGGAATTTTTTTTTAAGTTTTAATTATTTCATATGAGTTTTTACGATTTCAAGAGATATCACGCAAGTTTACGTCGAGAAGTGTACGCTAAATTTCAAGAGTTGATGAACACCCACTAGTTTCCATTTTATATGAAGTCTCGAAAATCCCAGACTGAAGTATTCTACCTGAACATATGATGTCCTGAACACCTTGTTTGCAGGTGACAAAAATATGCCGCCAACGAGGACTATGGGAGGCCCTAATCCACCTGCAGACATCAGCTCTACGGGATTTCACGGCGCCGATACACCAGCTTCTCCCTGTGTTACAAAGTGCACTTGCTAATAGCAAGACCCAAAAATTATCCTCTGAGAGCATAAGATTAGGCAATGCAATCTTAGTATATGCTAGTTGCTGTCTGGCTGGCCGTGGATTTCCGAGAGGTGATTTAGCGGAGGGTCTATCTCAGAGAGCAAAAGCCGATGTCTTGCGAGCTCTTTTGTCGCAGCATTCAAGTTCGGCGAGTGATGTCGAACGGCAATATCCGTATATAAGAACTCTGTTAAAATTTGACCCCAGAGGATTTTTGGATGTGATAGCAATCGCTTTCCAAGAGCCAGAATTCACCTCCGAAATGGGACTTAGGCAGCGTCAGAGGTTGATTGACATTTTGCTGAACATTGTTATGCCTACAACGCCACTAAGCCCTGATAATGCCGACTATTTGACCGATGAACAGCGGGTCGTTGTTCTGAATTTCATAGCTAACGAAGTTGCGGAGAGCACGGTGACCCTGGAAGCTAGTTTTTTGAACAGATTAGTGGAGATGCTGTCAAACAATAAAAGTAATTGCACGAACGTGTCAAGGGACCATAAATTGGAAAAGGAAAATGCGATTTTGCAACTTTTGAATTCTAAAAAATTAACAAACATATCCGATACCAGCCTACTCAATTTTGCACATCGAGCTAACTTGTAAGTATTCGTTTGCTACTGAGATGTCAACAGGGTGGCCACTATTTTTCTAGAAAGTGAGAGGAATGTTGAACAATTTTTCAAAGGGCAGGAAATTTATTTTCAATTTGTCATTTTCAATTTGTCTTTATTTTCCTGAAATTCCAGTTTTTTTCTTTCTCTTTTCAAACAAATACTATTATTTCCTTAATGTATTGATATAATACTATTTATCCTGATTTCATTTCCAGATACCAGAGAACTTATACCAAGAAACTCCATTAACTATCCAATTTCCATGTTACATTATTCCGTTTTCTTTTTTTACATTTGCAAAAGATGTCATGCAAGGTTAATAGAGCCCCAAAATTTTCACAGGATTCTTCATTTTTATTTAATTTGACGAAAAATTACGGAATTGAGAGAAACTAGCCATTTGGTCAGGACAACAGATAACAGTCTAAGAGTTGTAAAATAGAAATTGAGTGACCACCCTGAATGAAATACTAAGACCGATTTTTTGATACGTTGCACGCTATTGTTACACCCAACGAGACTAGAAGTGAGTTCGGGAAATATTAGTCTTACTGCTTCGAGCTCTACCCTCTTTGTCAAATATCCATAGGTGGAAAAAAGACACATGAGTTCCAAACGCTCGTAATAGATTCACAACACTCAGCTTGATTCTGAGCCCTCGAACTCGCTCTCCTACTGGTTTTCTGAGACAAGTGGAGCCGAAACTGAAAAAAAACATTCTCTATGATTTTTGGTAGAACAAGCATAAAAAGCTACTAATTCATTTGAACTCTAATTTCTTCCTAACTTCCTTTGACACCTGACTAGATGCGCCGTATATTTCATGATAAACCTCGAAACCAATTTGGAATAACAACATAATTTTCTCGTATGTTAAAGGTAGGTAGAAAACAAAAGTTCAATTGAATTTCTATCTTTTTGAGAAAAGTTACTTTTTTTCCACATTCTGCCAAAAATTATAAAAAATATTCACTTTTCTGAATCTGGTCTACCTGTTTTTGGAAAGGAAGGAATATTTCATATCCAAAACCCTCCAACCAAACAAAATTCAATAGATTTAAGGACCTTTAGAGCCTGAAATGTTTGTAAAACATAAAAAATTATGATAGTTACAGGTCTCAAAATTAGTGTTCAACTCTCTTGTATGATACGCCAAAATATATTTCAGTTGCAAAAAAATTAAAAGGGGAAAAACCCAAAAAGTAGATTCGGTTGATGCGGAATGCCCATATGCATTTTTGATAGATGTATGACATCAAATCGAGGAAATTTTATTAACAAAGTGAACCTAAGAAAGAACACGAATCTGATCAAAATACATTTTTTTTTTTCATCACAGTATGAATAAAACTAAAAATGACCTCGAGTGAAATACAAATATAATATCTGATTGCATTATGATTGTCATTTTTCAAGCATGCGGGTAGCTGAGATTATCCACAGTGGCCAAGAGGACTGGGTCTCGGTTTGTCAATGTATGTTACAAGACTCATCGCGTCACTACGAAGTGTGGGATTGGCTAGATCGTCTACCATCAGACTGTCTTCAATCGGTCATCTGTGCGCATGCTACTAAGTTAGTTACGGTCGATGCAACAAGATTGGCGATGCTTATAGCCAATCAAATGCCGAAAAGTTTGAATAGAATTTTACAGAAAATGGATGGTGACCCAAATTTAGAATACGCTATGCTCGGAGCGCTATACCAAATGGTTCAGTACAAAGAAGAGGATATGAAAATGGAATTAACGCCGGATTTGCTTGAAAAGTACTTGAAGTTGATGTGCGCATTACAACCTAGTCGTGTAAGTCATTTCTATAATATCTCTAATTATTAGGGTGACGTTTTTTTCCCTCAAATTCTTAATTTTCGATCTCAGGTCAAAATTTGATCATTTTGAATATTTTTGAAGGGCGCTCAAGAATTTCGATAATAATTAAATTCACGACAAATTAATTCGTAAAAAATTTTTCATCACGACTCTCACTCTGTATTTGTCTATCATCAATATACATAGAAGTACGCAAATTTTTTGGAAAAAATATTAATATTTAGGGGTTACTCAAGAATTGCTAAGAATTAGAGAAATATATTTTTGAAGTGTTCGAGCAACCTCTATGTATTAATATTAAGCCTTGCAATTTTTTGTGCTTTCGTGGGTGCGGCTAATGAATGGATCTGGAGGATGACAGTGTGATGAAAAGAAAAAAAAGTTTATTTAGAAAAATGAATAATTTTTAGTCCTTGAAATAATGACATTTTTTTATGTTTATTAATAATGTCATCCTCTATATTTCTCTTAGTAGGAACACCTGTGAAAGTGCAAAAAAATGTAAAACCTTAACATTATTATTTCGCGGTCGCAAATTCTTGAGCGACTCCTGAATATTAACATTGTTACCCAAAAGTTCGCATATTTCTGTAGATATTGATGCTGAACAAGTATGAAGAGTCCAAGCCGTGATTAAAAAAAAAAAAAAAAACGCTTTTTCTCAAAGTCAATTATTTTCGTAATTCTTGAGCGATCTTTCGAAAATTTTCAATGAAGCCAAAATTTTGGTAGGCTTACTCAAATATCCGACACTATGAAATTTTGGGGTGAGACCTCAAATTCACAATTTTAGTTAAAAAAATTGTCACCCTACCAATTATAGAGCATCTGCTACCCCGTTATTAGTTTCTCCTTTGCAACATATGCACAGCTATTGAAATTTATGATACTAAGAAATATGTACTCCTAGGTTGTTCATCATTTACACGGGCCCCATGGTTGTCGATTGGATGAAGCTCTTAAAATAGTACAGGACATGAATCATACAGAGGCAGTAGCTGTTATGTTAGAAAAATTAGGAAACTATCAAGAAGCGTTTGACCTGTTACTAAAGGATTTGCAGAATCTATTCGAAATGGTAATACGTTTTATTTATAATAAGCATTAGTGGTCTAGCAAAATTTTCGATCATATTTTTTTAACCTTTCGCTTTAAACAGTAAAGTTATCATCAAGTCCCCAAATACCATTTTTGAATCAAGACAGTGTATCCAATATGGTGGATTAAAATTTTTGAGTCAAATATGAATCAGTTCATTCAAAAATGGGAACTTATGGTTTTTAGAGTCGATGATAACGAATCCATAACATTCCTCAATCTATGAATTAAAGTTTTTATTAAAAGAATACTATTCTTGTTTATCTTGAATCCAATTTTCATCACATTGTGATGAATGTTTATTCAGTTAAGAAAAAAAGAACAATGGTGAAATATTTTAGATTTGATTACGAGTCTCAATTGGTGGCAATCTCCAATTGTCATTAAAAAGCTTGTACGCTATTTCGACAAGTGTGTATATTTTATTCAAATTATATCCAAACTTCAGCACTGTCGTGGTGAGATAACTGATAACGAGGCAATTCATGCTACCTCAGAATTGGCAGCTTTATGCAGACGAGCAGCTGGAAATCTCGATTGGATGCCGTTAGTAGAAACTGTATTACATCCATATACAGAAAACAACAACGAAAAAGGTATACATGCTAGTATCTTAATATCTTCCCGAAAATTGTCTTCGATAAATCACGAAACTACGATTAAGAATTTTCCGTACTTAGAGTTACACCATGTACAACATTCATCATGGTGCCTACTAGTATGTCTTATTTTTTTTTGTTTTGTTGCTTGTTTGCTAAAGAGACTTTTGATACTTTTAACAGTATAATTTTCGTCTTTTGACCTTTTTTTTTTTTCTCAAGTGGAATCTCTAAGAGGCAAATTGCTCCGAATTGTATTGGAGTCACTAAGTGGGACAACAGCTCTGTCCACGGTGTTGGAGCAAATTTTGAAACATCCTCTTGCTACTAGCGGAACGATTGGTGATATAAGAGAACTTCTGACTGGAGTTTTAACACATTCTCGATACGAGCAAACATTAGTCGAAGCAACTGCCAGACTTGTCAGTTTGGAACTGCACGAGGCGCTCAAGAAATCTCTTAGGTAGAAAAAAAATTAACATTCTCTAAAACTTATTTCAAATATGAACAACCTATACAACTTTATTTTCGGTTTACCGCGGATCGGCGACTGTTCGCTATGAACAATCTGAATCAATCAATTAATAAATCGTGTAATAAATTTTTTGGTATAGTTTTTTCATCAGCTTCTTGTGAAGGTCCAGGTTTGTAGGATGTGCCATTTAGTCGAAAAGTAGTTTTCCTACACATAGCACACATCAATATTCAATATGCAATATGAAAGTAACACTGTTTACAGTTTAATAACAGTCAAATGAATTGTAGATTGAAATTCGTAAAGACTGATTGAAACGTGTATATTAGACCTGTCCTTAAGAAGGGTGAAATCGAATTTCGATGGTCTCACCCCTCAAATTGGTTCGAAATAATTAAAAAAAAATGTTCAATTTTTATTTATTTTTTCCCTCCATATTTACCCACCCCTAGGAAGCCTTACTTTTTCCCATAAGAAAGCATTGATTTTTCGAGGTTTTTAATCAAAAATTCGTACTGGGTCTAAAAAAAGTCGTAAAAAAATTTCGAAACGAGCAAAATGAAGGGAAATTTGTCCCCTTTGAAACGCCTCTGGAAAAATTTGGCTACCTCTATTTTTCACTCCGCTATCTAACTTTTAGTGCGGCAAGAAATTTCGACTGGTGAACCCAAACTTTTGAGCGGTTAAGGAACTCGATTGGATTGGTCAAATTCTTCATTGAAGATAACAAATAGAAATTCAAAAATTTCGATCACTTCATCTTCCTTCTTAGTATTTGGGAAACGGCCGAAAAAATATTTTAAAAATGTCGAAAAACGTCATTTAAATTTAATTATTTTAATTATTTTGAAATATTCTATTTTTTTTCGTAAGATAAATTTGGATCATAGGAATTTTTTTAGGCTAGGTGAAATCTGAATGTTGAGGTAGTTTTACATCAGTACACAAAAAAAATTACATTGAAAAATACTTTCTATTGTAAAACTGTAGTAAACTTTACTATAGTAAAAACGAAATGTTATGAATTGAAAAAAATCCATTTGTACATGGAAATGGTACATGGAAAAAAAATAGAATATTTCAAAATAATTAAAATAATTAAATTTAAATGACGTTTTTCGACATTTTTAAAATATTTTTTCGGCCGTTTCCCAAATACTAAGAAGGAAGATGAAGTGATCGAAATTTTTGAATTTCTATTTGTTATCTTCAATGAAGAATTTGGCCAATCCAATCGAGTTCCTTAACCGCTCAAAAGTTTGGGTTCACCAGTCGAAATTTCTTGCTGCACTAAAAGTTAGATAGCGGAGTGAAAAATAGAGGTAGCCAAATTTTTCAAGAGGCGTTTCAAAGGGGACAAATTTCCCTTCATTTTGCTCGTTTCGAAATTTTTTTACGACTTTTTTTAGACCCAGTACGAATTTTTGATTAAAAACCTCGAAAAATCAATGCTTCTCTTATGGGAAAAAGTAAGGCTTCCTAGGGGTGGGTAAATATTGAGGGAAAAAATAAATATAAATTGAACATTTTTTTTAAATTATTTCGAACCAATTTGAGGGGTGAGACCATCGAAATTCGATTTCACCCTTCTTAAGGACAGGTCTAGTGTATATGGGGCATTCCACGTCAACTCGACCTGGTTTTTACCCTTGACCTCTCGGATTGAGCCCGCGATTTTTTGTATGATTGTTCTCACTTTGAAAGGCACTCAGTTTTTATTTCAGATTTTTTCAAATCGATTTGAATTTTCTACAATTTTTAAAAACGACCATATTGATCGACACATTTTAAAAATCTGAAAAAATTCTGAAAAATCGTGTGTCAGATATCAAAATTTTGAAGCTTAAAGCCGGAGTGGGGAGATTTTTCCTTCTTATTGTTTTCAAGCTTTTTCCGAAAAACAAACAATAAAAAAATTAGAAGCGGGAGTTATTTTACTATGGATGGTCGCTGAAACATTTTCATATGTTACACGGGATTCTTGAAAATTTTTCCAGATTTTTCCCAAGAGATTTTTTCGGAAAAATAAAAAAAAAAAAAATTTGCGGAAAATCTGAAAAAATTTAAAAAAATCCGGTGTAACATATGAAAATGTTTCAGCGACCATCCATTGTAAAAGAACTCCCGTTTCTAATTTTTTATGGTTTTTTTGTTGGAAAAAGCTTGAAAACGGTAAGAAGGAAAAATCTCCCCACTCCGGCTCTAAGCTTAAAAATTTTGATACCTGACACACGATTTTTCAGAATTTTTTCAGATTTTTAAATTGTGTCGATCAATATGGTCGATTTCAAAAATTGTGGAAAATTCAAATCGATTTGAAAAAATCTGAAAAAAAACTGAGTGTCTTTCAAAGTGAGAACAATCATACAAAAAATCGCGGGCCCAATCCGAGAGGTCAAGGGTAAAAACCAGGTCGAGTTGACGTGGAATGCCCCATATATTTTCAGTGCAATGGATACATTTTTTTTTTTATAACCTTCTGCTTTATTTATTATCTCAATGATTGATTCAAAATTGTGAGGACTGTATGAAAAATGAATTTTGAAATGACAAGTGAAAGTTTCGTTGTTGTGAATATCAAGACAGAACAAACAATCACAAGAAATGCCGTTTTCATGCTAGGACGACCTAAGCCACTGCATCGATTTCATTTATGACGAAGATTTCAACTCATATAAGTTGGTAAACAATGTTGGCTTGAATGAACGGTCTACATGCAGGTCCATTGTAATTCCATTCATAATATCCAATACCAATTACCAACTCGACTAAGGTTATTCCTATAGTCGGCCAATCATTTTTGTGTTCTTGTTTATTATACAGTGCGCGCCAAAATTGGCGGGCCACCAAATTTTTACTCCAAAAAACGTCCAATTTCAAAGTCTCATGACTCAGCAAAAAATAGATGTAGAGAATCCGCCGTAGAAGCGTTCGGAAGATTGAAGCTTTACTTTTTGGGTGGTTTCTGGCGAATGGGTCTACATCCCTTTGTTCGCAAGTTATGCTTCCGCAAAACACCTCATGTCGAATCTGGAAAGTGAACTTTCAACTTTGCAATTGTGCCAAGAGGGAAACTGAACTTTGGTAACCATCATTCTGAATGTCTCATCGTGATTCAATCATCATTGAAATGTCTTCTTCAGAACGCCATTTTTGAATTTTCTCCATCTTCTGTTTTTCGCTGAGTTATGAGACTTTGAAATCGGATGTTTTTCGAAGCAAAAATTCGGCGACCCGCTAATTTTAGCGCGCAGTGTATCATTGAATATATCTGCAATGGAAAGCTGGTCGTCATAGCTATACATATATATATATATATATATATATATATATATATATATATATATATATATATATATATATATATATATATATATATATATATATATATATATATATATATATATATATATATATATATATATATATATATATATATATATATATATATATATATATATATATATATATATATATATATATATATATATATATACATATAAATATACATATACATATACATATACATATACATATACATATACATATACATATACATATACATATACATATACATATACATATACATATACATATACATATACATATACATATACATATACATATACATATACATATACATATACATATATGTATATATATATATATATATATATATGTATATATATATGTATATATATATATATATATGTACATATATATGTACATATATGTGTACATATATGTGTATATATATGTGTATATATATGTGTATATATATGTGTATATATATGTGTATATATATGTGTATATATATGTGTATATATATGTATATATATATGTGTATATATGTGTGTATATATGTGTGTATATATGTGTGTATATATGTGTGTATATATGTGTGTATATATGTGTGTATATATGTTTGTATATATGTGTGTATATATGTGTGTATATATGTGTGTATATATGTGTGTATATATGTGTGTATATATGTGTGTATATATGTGTGTATATATGTGTGTATATATGTGTGTATATATGTGTGTATATATGTGTGTATATATGTGTGTATATATGTGTGTATATATGTGTGTATATATGTGTGTATATATGTGTGTATATATGTGTGTATATATGTGTGTATATATGTGTGTATATATGTGTGTATATATGTGTGTATATATGTGTGTATATATGTGTGTATATATGTGTGTATATATGTGTGTATATATGTGTGTATATATGTGTGTATATATGTGTGTATATATGTGTGTATATATGTGTGTATATATGTGTGTATATATGTGTGTATATATGTGTGTATATATGTGTGTATATATGTGTGTATATATGTGTGTATATATGTGTGTATATATGTGTGTATATATGTGTGTATATATGTGTGTATATATGTGTGTATATATGTGTATATATATGTGTATATATATGTGTATATATATGTGTGTATATATATATATATATATATATATATATATATATATATATATATATATATATATATATATATATATATATATATATATATATGGGCAAGTCCACCAATTATCAACAAATGAACGGGACGTCAAAAAATCGATTTGTCCGAAATTTTTACCTCTTATAGTGTGTATTAAGATTGAAAAGTTCACCAAGTTGGAACCCTCTCGGACTTACCGTTCGCGAGAAATGCCATATACAAATTTGCCATTTCGACCTAATTCAGGTTTAAACGCGAATTGTTTTCGTATCGTTATCGCCATAAAAAAATTATGAAAATATACGTATCTTATGTGAAAAATTCTCACCTTTCCGAATATGTTATTCATTTCTGGCTAACTTATCGAAATTAATCTCAAAAACACGTTTCTCGGCGAAAAATCGCTTTTTTTCATGCGCCACCAAATTTTATCTTACTTTTGATTTTTTTATCTGAAAGCTGAGATTTTTTCAGTAAGAAACCCAAATTTGTAGAGTGGGACGGCTATGGGATCCCGCGTGAGCTAAATTCAATTGATGAAAAGTGTATTATTTATACGCTTCAGGGAACCAGTACAGCTTGGTTTTGGAAATTCGGAGTATGTACATACTCCAAAATGCATTCATTTCTCAGCCAACGTTTCTTTCACATCAAAAAAAAAATTTTCCTTGAAAACCTTTGTCGTAAGGTTTTAGGCACATCGCTGTTCCGATTAAGGTCGTTGAGGGCTCATTTTGTTCAGAAAAGAAATCTTCATCGTGTGAACGAGGGAATTTTCGAACAATTCCGTGTAGGCCAAGTTATTTGCAAATTAGTGTCCTAAATTTTGGAAGTTTTGGATAATTGACCGTAACTTTTCACATGAATTTTTTTTTACCGATCCCTACGTTCATAAGATGTAGAATTGCTGTCTGAAGAAATAGCAGGACCTTGAGAGGTTGAATTGGACCAACGATGTGTCTGAAACCTTACGACAAAGTTTTTCGAAGAAAATTTTTTTTTGATGTGAAATAAGCTTTGGTTGACAAATAAATGAATTTTGGAGTACTCCAAATTTCCCAAACCAACCTGTACTGGTCCCCTTAATTGGCGAATAATACACTTTTCATCAATTGAATTCAGCTCACGCGGGATCCCATAGCCGTCCCACTCTACAAATTTGGGTTTCTCACTGAAAAAATCTCAGCTTTCAGATAAAAAATTCAAAAGTAAGATAAAACTTGGTGGCGCATGAAAAAAAGCGATTTTTCGCCGAAAAACGTGTTTTTGAGATTAATTCCGATAAGTTAGCCAGCAATGAATAACATATTCGGAAAGGTGAGAATTTTTCACATAAGATACGTATATTTTCATAATTTTTTTATGCCGATAACGATACGAAAACAATTCGCGTTTAAACCTGAATTAGGTCGAAATGGCAAATTTGTATATGGCATTTCTCGCGAACGATAAGTCCTAGAGCGTTCCAACTTGGTGAACTTTTCAATCTTAGTACACACTATAAGAGGTAAAAATTTCAGACAAATCGATTTTTTGACGTCCCGTTCATTTGTTGATAATTGGTGGACTTGCCCATATATATATATATATATATATATATATATGAGCGGATCCACGTCACTTCACTCAAAAAAAAACCGTCAAGTCACAGATTTTTGCGCCATTCAAGGTATCTTTATTACTATGGAAAAAAAAAATACAACTTGAAGGATTTCGAAAAATTTTCAAAAATGGCGGAGCTAGAGCTATGTGAATTTTCGTAAACCTCTGTTGCACCGCTATGTTTAAAAATTCATATCTCCGAAAGTATACATCGGAGCGGACTGATCTTTAGATCATTTTGTACGCAAAAGAATGTGCTTTCATACAAAAAATTTCAATTCCAAAAAAAAAATTTCCTTCAATTTTTTTTCGTCGTTTTTTTTTTTAATTTTACTGCCATTTCCGCGGGACTCACAGAATTTCATGGAGATAATTTTTTTTGGATACCTGAATCCTTCCCCTTCAATCCTAAAAAAAAAAATTTATGGAGAAAATACCTGGGCCGAAGAAAACAAATAAAACGTCTCGTCGCGCGTGGCCGCGCTACTCCCGCCAGCTCGTTGTGTTGCATAGTGGGGTTATGACTGATGGATCTTTTGAAATATTTTGGTGGCTCTGAAAAGGGCCGATGTTTTTAGCGATGATTCGCTGGATGACACTTAGTAGGACACCTCCGTTCGAAATCAATCCATAATTTTCATCGACTCAAATTTTTCTGATGCTGAAAATAATTTTGTTTTGACGAGTTTATGGGATATTG